>CAJVQA010007715.1:0-13577 GCA_910591915.1 Cetraspora pellucida | reverse complement strand
TATTACCAATTTGATGATATCTTCTTATAGAGAAGTAAAAAAACAAAAAAAAAAATTTTATATGTAAAAAAAAAAAAGAAGTAACAAATAAACAAATTCTAAGAAAAAAGATATTTAATACAAAAACAAACAGAAGACAACATCAAAGAAAACTACAGCAATGTAAATATGCAATTGAATTACAACAAATAATCAAAAAAACAAGATTAAAAAAAAATCAAAAGACAGAAAAAGTAAAAAAAAAAAATAAACAATAGATTTAAAAACATTAGTAAAGAAATAAGAGTAAAGCTACTGAAGTTATACAAACAATGGCTAGAAGCCTGGATAAAGGATATAAAAAATTGGCAAAAAATTTTAAAAAATAAAAGAAAAAAAGAATAAAAATAAACTCAAAGAAAGCAGATAGAAGAAAATATAAACAAAAAATACAAAATGATCAAAACAGACTAGAAATGAATAATTGCTAGCATTTAAACAGACCATACAAAAAGATAATTCTAGACAGATTTGTAATCCAAGATAAAGAAGAAGTTAGCCTAACAACAGAACCTGAAGCAGTCCTAAATAGTTTAACAAAACACTTTGAAAATTAATTAAGAAAATAGAGAACCAAATTAGAAGAAATGTCTAAAGAATAAAAAAAAGTATACAAACTGAAAGAATGGATTAATGAGTCTTGATATAAAAAGCTAAAAGAAAAGATAGAAAAAGAAGAATAGAAAGACATATTAAGAGAACTTAAAGCTAACACAGCTTTAGAAATATCTGGCATAAGCTACATATTAATAAAACAAGCAAGAAAGAAATTACAAAAGATTTTCAGAGTTTTTACAAATCTGGTTTTAGAAAAAAGAAAATATCAAAGCAATGAAAAATAGTGCAAGTTTATCCAATTTCAAAAAAAATAAACTAAAGATATAATCTGAACAATATTAGGCCAATAGTACTAATTAAGACCTTTAGAAAGTTGATTATAAAGGTAATAACAAGAAGGTTAACTAAGATATTTACAAAAAAAGAAATCCTTAAAGAGCCAAACTATGCAGGTCTATCAGGTAACTCAACAGAACAACCAATACATCTATTAAATATGATAATAGAAGAAGTGCAAGAGAAAAACAAAGAAATATGAATACTTCTATAAGACATGAAAAAGGCATTTGACTTAGTTCCTTTAAAAAGCTTAAAGTGGCTCTTAAAAAAGTTAAAATATTACAAAAAATAGCAAAATACATTATTAACCTCTTTTACAAACAATGACTTAAGTTTATTATAGCTTTTGATTTAACAAAAGAAATAATAGCTAAAGATGAAATAGACTAAGGAAAGGTAATTTCTTCACTAATATGATAACTTTTCTATAATCTACTATTAGAAAAGATTTAGAAAAATAAATCATTAGGCTACATTATAAAACAAAAAATATTAAGAAGAACAGATATTAATTGTATTGCAGAACACAGACAAGCAGCAATTGCATATGCAAATAATACAACATGGATTGCAAACAGCAAAGAACAACTGTTAAAATTCTTGAAATTACAGAAGAGTTTTTCAGAGCCAATAATATTAAAATAAACAAAACTAAGTCAAAGCTTATAGTAATAAATTTTAGATAGAGAAAAGAAAACAGAGAAATCACTTTTGGACAAAGCAAAATAATAAAAAACCAAGAAACAAAATTGTAAGATCATTAAAAATTTGGCTAAATAGTAGAATGAAAGAGTTATTAGTCTATAAAAAAGCAAAAGGCATTGTTAGCCAAACAGTCAAAGACCTCAGATATAAGAAAATAACTATGAGTCAAATCACATATATAAACAATATAGTGATACTTTTAAAGCTAGAATACCTTCTATAGCTAACAAAAATGTTAGAAAAGATAATTAACAATATTTACCAACTGATAATATGTTTGGCAAAACACAAGTGTAATATAATAAAAATAGCAAACAACTGTATAATCAAGCACAAAGAGCTAGAAAACTATAAATCACTAAAACAAGAGATAGTGACAAAACAAATAAGTAGTTTAGTCATAAGACTTAATAAAAAAAATAGTCTAGATAATTTAACAAAGCTTAGAATAAAATAATAACTTTTTTTATAAATCTTTTTACACAAAAAATAACAAAATCCATCAGTAACAAAATTGTTAATAACTAGCTATTTTATTAAGATATCTAACTTTGGTACCTTAAGTAAACTTATTTAGCTCACAATTTATATATATCTTAAAAGTTACAAGTTTTTAACTTTCAAACTTGCAGTTTAATACTGCTAAAACAGTCTTTGGCCTCTGCAACTAAACTTTTAATTATGTTTTATCAACTACCTTTTTAACACACAATACTGTTCTAATAAAAGTTATAAAGCATTTTCTTCCAATCAAAACAAGTCTAAAAAGAAGCTTGTAGTCTCAAATTTGACAGAATTACAATAAGAAACAACTTCAACTCTTTATTACTTCTCTAAAAAATTCCTTTGTTCTTACTCTCAAATTTTCTCTCTTATATGTTTTTTGTATAACCTTAAATTATTTTCCAAAATGGTTTTATTTAATACTACATTATGTAAATTAAATTTAATCAAAAAAAGGTCTTTCTTTGTTACAAAATAATTTGTATTAATTTACTAAAAATAAATTCTGTACTCTATTATACAGTAGCTACTGTAATATATAACTAATTATAATTCTGTGTTATACTAGTCATACTAGCCACATTAGCTACACTAGCTACAACACTTGTTACTTAGGTTACACAAGGTTACACAATCTGCAGTAAGCTGCAGCAATACCCCTATAAATACAAAACCTACCTTATAATAAATTTTATAATAATACATAAATTTCAAAGACTCATAACTCGACTTGTGAGTTGATAGTGCAATGGTTAACACTTCCAAGTTGCATTTATAAGGTTGCTGGTTCAATTTCAACTAGGGAAAAAAAGCTGTGCAAGAACCATGATTGTTATGATCTATGGGGATTTTCATTTTCAATTTTGAACAAAGTACTATAGCAAGAATAAGTTGAATAACATAGCCATGGGTTACATGATGCCTAGATAAGAAGATAATCTGACAAGAAACATTGATAACATAAGGTGCCCAGATTAGAAAAATTACTATAAAAGACAATAGATAAGGAGACAGAATCTGTAAAGGCCATTGTTGATAGGGAACTGCAAACTCAAGTAAGAGGTCCTACACTGCAGGGCCAGGAACTTAGGTTATCACAATAGTGATAAACTTGTTAATAATATAGTATGGTGGGGCTAGAGAACACTACTAGCGATGTATGTAGCAACTAAATATGTAAACTTGCAGGTACCAAACATTAAAGTTAATAAAAAAATTTGAGCACCACATATGCCCTACAATGTAAAGTATCAAAAATAGTTAAAAAAAAAAAAAAAAACTCATAACTCCAAATTTTACTAAGCAAAAGAAGTCTAGTTTTTTAAGAAGCCTAGTTCACAATACTAACCTTAGTAAACTCTAAACCTGACTCTATTAATTTGGATTATTTTTATGAAAAATTTCCAAAAAGGTTTGATATTAGAATTTATAAAAATATACTACAAACATCATATCCAACATCTTCTAATAAACAACCTAACATCTGCATTACTACAGAGCTTAGAAGCAGCATCAAAACCTGTCACTATCTCCAAGCATCTGCTATTAGTAATACAGTTACATGTTTCTGTGAAAAATACTATACACATTTCTATTCACAAAAAAACTTTATCTATGAACAATATTAAAATACTAATATTATTAAAAAACCAAATAATAAAAAATTATTTGTTTCTAAAACCATTGAGTCTACCAACTTTATTTCACTATTTCCAATCTTCTCACTCACATTAACTGTATACTAATATACTTGCAATAAGTGCAATCAACTTATTAATTGTAAAGTAATTAATAATAGATATTACTTAGTTGCTAATGCTAAACTCTCTAATAACAATCTATGTTATAAATTCTTTCTTAAAACTGAAACTGAGTCTAAAGCTAGCAAACAACCTATTATCAATCCAAAACAAGAACCTTCTTGAGCACCTTCACTTCATAAACTCAAACAATCACTTAACATATTTTATACCAACAATATACTTATTTTCAAACTTAATTCTCTTACTCTTACTACTGAAAATACAGTAAACAATACAATAACTAATACTATTGTCATGAATATTGAGAACTCTAACCTATCTGATAATAACCAACAGCAACAACAATGACCAAAGCAACAACAACAAACATAACAACAACAAGTAACATCTAAGAACCCTAAACAAAAACAACAAAAATTATATGAACAACTAAAACACTCCTATAGCCAAACTGCAAGATCTAAGCTTAATTTATTATTTGACTAGTTAACAAACTTTTCAGTTACTGAAAAAGTAAAAAACAACACTAAACTCCAAACAGATATTTCACAGAAACTATTTAACTTTCTTAAAGAATACTTATATAATTTCTTTTTAGAAAAAGTCATTAAAACAACAACAGAAAACTATCATATACTAAAAGTTAGCTTTTATCTACTTATTTGACAAATGGCTAATACTAAACCTAAATTTTTAATAAACTTAATTCAACAGCATAATTCTATAACTGACCAATCTGTTACAATATCTTTTAACATCTTTGAAGAGACTCTTAAAAAACTCATCCTTATATTCACTACTGTACTTTTCACTAAACTTAACTATCTAGAAATTTTCACTTTATCTGCTACTATTTCACTTCTTAAAACTGAAAATTGTTTACAATTCTGTATTAATCTAGCCTGCCTTCATCTATACTTATCCAACAATTATCAAGCTATTAACTATACATTTGCAGAAAACATTAAACTTAAACTAAAAAGATTTAAAATATTAGCAAAAATTATTGAATATGACAAAAATAAAAAATATCTCTCTATTAATATAGATACTTGATTCAATATTCAACTAGAATTTAATATTTCTAAGACCTTATTTATAGACAAATACAATATTCTCTCTTTAAAAAACTTACTTTTTCACTTCAATGAATGGTTCAAAAAAGTTTTTTCACTATACAGTAGACAATTCTCAAATACTATTGACAAAACCAAAGTATCTAATTATCTCAAATACCAATTCAGATAACATTTCATTTCTTATTTTAAAGAATTTCTACCTAGCACTCATGAATTTGCAGAACTACATAATCTGCAAGAAAAATAACATAAAACCTTTAAACAAGTTAACTACCATATACTTACCTGCACAGACCCTAAATTCTCTTATCTTCTAACTACTAAAACACCAAAAGGAAAAGAAAAAGAAACATTTACAAACTCAAAACCTAATATTAAATTATATTTACAACATAATACATCTGTACTTACCAAATACACCTTTGATAACTCTTATTAAAAATATTCCAAAACAGATAATGAATCATGAAATGAACCCTATCTTGACCTATCTATTTTTCACACCAAAGGCAAACATGAAGCTATATTTCAAAACCAAATTCCTACTACTATACTCAATAAATTAATAGCAAAAGCAAAAAAATATACTTGCTTTGCCAATACTGTTAAAACTAATCCCAAACAACATGGCTTCTACTTCTACCAATACTTATTAATCTACCAAACACTGCTGCTCAAAACTACAATATAAATAAAATAGTCAAACAATAAGCAATTAATTTTATTATAACTAAACTTATTAATACTAATTTTCTTGCACAAGTAATTACTTATTTTGACTGCACACATGGTAACTTACTAAACTATTTTAAGATTACTAAATTTTATAAAGAAAAAGCTCTTTCTGAAGCTAAATCTATTCTATACAACAAATTTAATATTAAATTCAAAATTTCTACTGCTATAGAAGAGTCTTGCTTCCTAAAAGAAGAAGAACAGACTCAGACTCTTTTTTACTAAAATTCTCTTCTACACAACTCATAAATGCAGCTGCCATCTTATCAAAAGAAACTACTATAGTATTTGATAAGAAAGATAATATAAGTAGACAGGCAGGAAAGCCTATTTATATAGAAAACCAAAAAAATAATGATCAGACTCAATGCACAGAGCAGACTATGGAACTCTTTACAGTTGTAAGAGCCAAGTTTCAAATAATAAGTGTTCTTGTAGAAAACAATAAATTAGAGTCAATTACAACATCTTCAAAATTCTTTGACCCTAATGCATACTACAATCTATTCTTATATAAAAATAATATACTATTCATTTATCATCTACAAACATTATACACTTTCATTCAATATTTACAACATTACAACTTCATCAAGCCATTTAAAATATCTATTAATTTATCTTATACAGAAACTTCTATTTATACTAACTACAATGACAATCTACTTTCTAACTATATTATACTTTTATATCATCAATACTGTAATATTATTAACTACCTCTAAAATCTTCTTTCAATCTTCTTAACAATGATATTTTGCTTAAACTAAATCTTGCAACATATAATGTTTAAGGATACAACATACAAAAAAAAAGGTTACTATAGAAAAATTACTGTTTAACTTATAACTTACATATAATTAGTCTTATTGAAACAAAAATCTCTAAAAACACAAAAACCAAGTTTTGAAACATATCTCATTATTTATACTTTTGATCCAACTCTACAGAATCTAAAAAAGGAACATGTATAATAATTAAAAATAATATTTAGTCTCATATATATAATATAATTATATAACCTAATAGTGCTATTGCTATAGACCTATTTTTTAAACATAATTATAAATTCAAAATTATTTCAGTATACCTCTTATTTACTAATATTACAAACTGCAAATTTACATAAGACATTATTACTATATAGACACAACAAGCAATATCATTCAACCTATATCCTATTATACTTAGAGACTTTAATGCAAACAACAATACTACTACACTTTCAGAAACTAAATTCCAACTACTCAATTACTTGTATATATAGTATAAACATATATGGCTTAGCAAACCATATTAACAATTTACAAAACACTTGGCATAGTACCTGATACTAAACCAGAATAGACTATATATGGACCTATAATGCTCTTATATCATACTTAAATAAATTTAAACTTGACAATTCATCATTTTCAACTAACAGTAATCACCAAATCCTAATTTTTATATGGACATTTTCATTTGCAGCAACTATAATCAGACAAAAAAGCAAAAGTAAACAACAAATATTTAATTACAAAGCTATGTTCAAAGAAGACTGGAATGATTTTACAAATCAAATAAACTTGAATATAATATAACACCAGGTTTCAATTATGATAAACACAACAGAAAGCCTTGAAAAAACTTGGCATAAAATACATATCAGTATCATCAATGCTGCATTTCAACATATCCTAAACAAAAAATATACTATTAAAAACTTTCATCATATATTTACACCAAAAGCAACCCAATTACATTATAATCTTAAAACCATTAAACATATTATATACTATGTTAAAAAACTTTTTTTATACCAAATACTATTACCTACTAATATTTAAAACCTTATTAATCAAATTAATAGTACTTATAACTTTATTATTGAATCACTACCCAACCATCGATCCAGTCTAGTTACTTGGATATAGCATACAAAAACCTTCTAGAAAATACTTTACAATGTCAGAAACATTTAAAAATTCCAAGCATTTTCATAACTATATTAACACAGCTACAAACAAACAATGTAAACAATTATCTATTCAACCAACCAAAATAATCAACAGTATATTAAACTAATATACAGATACAGTATATTTTTAAAGTATCAAATCTACCAATAGTATATAATAATTAACATTATAGAGATTAAACAACATGTTAGTAAATATTTTAAAACATAAACAGCCTATTATTTATTTGATAAAAATATCTTCAATAATAACTAGAAGACTATATATCAACTTAACACTAGCATTACTACTAAATGGTATACTTCTATACTTCAAGAAATTACTACAAAAGAAATTATAAACACTATATAACAATTATCTAATAACAAAGCCTGTAGACCTACTAGAATTAGTTATGAAATAATTAAACATCTTAGTTCTAATATGCAATCTGCACTTACAGCATTCTTTAACAGATATTTAACTATACAAAATATCTCAAAACAATAAAAATCTAGTAAAATATACTTTATCTTAAAAAAACCAGAATTTAATAAAAACTTTAACAATACTTGATCTATTAGCCTAATTGAATATACAAAAAAACTATATACTAAAATTTTTACTAACCATTTATCACAAGTCCTAACTCAACACCAAATTCTTAATTTATATAACTATATTGCACTTCCTGACAACTCAACTAACAACCCAACCCACATACTCAATAACTTTCTTAAAGATGCCAAATGCACCAAAAAACATATCTGAATTTTGTCTCAAGACATAAGCAAAGCATATAACTTCATAAATATACATCTCCTAACCAAAGCTCTACAACATCTCAATATGCCTGACATATTAGTTAATATAATAACCAATCTTTTACACAACTGATCCAATCAAATTATTACTAATTTTGAACTCACACTCTTATATGAAGTACAAGATGGTATAAACCAAGATGAAACTATAACTTTTCTTCTCTGATGAATTTACTATGATCCTTTAATAAGTTATATATATAAGAAATATACTGGCTACATTACAACAACTAAATGGCTTACTTAGATTAACCCTAGCAGATATCAATTCACTACTGCCTTTATATTAGTACTGGCATATATAGATGATACACTATGGCTTGCAAACTCAGTAAAAGAGTTTCAAGCAATAATTCAAGCAATAATTCAAATATTAGTATTCTTCTACACAATAGCTTATATAAAAGTTAATCTATACAAACCTTCTTAATTTCAAATACTAAATCTACTACTTATATTAACTTCATGAATCAAACTATCTAAGCACAACCATAAAATACACCTTTTAAATTTTTAGAATGCTGGTTTACAGCTATTTTACAATATACAACTCAAACAAAATTAATATAACAAGAAGTATTTGAACTTAATAACATATTAAAAACTAAAAATATTACAGATAAACAAGCTGCATATATTATAAACACTATAATTATTCCTACTTTAGAATATTGTATATATAATATAGTATTACCATATACAATATATAACTATATACTATTACAATATCTTATTATAGCCAAACACAAAACTAAACTATCAGTATCTATACTAAATAGTACACTTCTAAATTATAACATATATAGTATTAAAAACATATAGAAAATACAAGTATAGCATCATATATTCAAATTTTTTTTTGTATTAATGACCCAAATATAATAGGTATTAGTACCTACATTTGACTTCAACATTTGCAAAACAACTTGTAGTTTACAACTAACATTTTACAACTTTCTCATCCACATATAGATGGACCCAATAAAAATACTACTACTTACAAAACTATACAACTATTTAACAAGCTTTAGATAACCCTACAAGCCAATTCTAATATTCTTAAACTCTACATACTTTAATATTTATACACACCTATTGAATAATTTCTTTATACTCATAAACTCTATATACAATTTAAAAAGCAACTATGTACTAAAGAAATAATATATCTTGAGCAATTAACATTATACAACAACTCTGTATTACTTGATTGGAAGCATATATCTCCATGATTATAACACATACCTAAGGTTATAAATCATTATAGTTTACTATACTTGAAAACACAATCATTACTGATTACCAATTAAGACTAATAAATTCTTAGTTGCAATTGCCTAACACTAATTCCATATCATTTACTACTAAACATTACAAATATACACTTAAACCTTGAATAATTGCATATAATCATAACAACAACAACATTGCTATTGGCAAGGCACAAAAATATAACCAAATAGAGGATACAATATCTATAACACATTGGTTAATTAATTTTAACACATCACATACTGAACTATACTCTTTAGTCAATTAATATCTGCAAACAATACACAGAATATCACTTTAACTTTAATCATATACAAAATAAATACACATTTAATATTCCTACTAACCTTACAACTAAGTTCCTTGAAAGAAAAATTAACTCTAACTCTTCTAATATCCTAGACTTCTATGCAAATTTACTAGATCTACTATACTCTATTGTGCTCTAAAACCCAACAACAATATTCTTACAACCTAATATTACAATATATAACAATACTGTACTTGACATCTTCACACAAAATTAGACTGCACTAACTCTACAACAAATTGTACAAAACAATTCACTATATTCACAATTCACATTTTATACAGATGGTTCTG
This sequence comes from Cetraspora pellucida, assembly GCA_910591915.1. Lineage (NCBI taxonomy): Eukaryota > Fungi > Glomeromycota > Glomeromycetes > Diversisporales > Gigasporaceae > Cetraspora > Cetraspora pellucida. The sequence continues at coordinate 3,216 of CAJVQA010007715.1, read as the reverse complement.
TAAACAACATTACAAATAACAGATGCAAAATGAGTATCAGATGGATTCAAATTCAGAATGAAACTATTTTGTACCAATATTCTGCAGAAATTACATTTTGACCCTTATTGTATAAGGCAAAGCTTATAGCAATTCTTTCTGCAATTACCACTTGCCCAAAAATAAGTACTATAACAATATATACAAACTTACAATCTATTATTTTCAAATATAACAAACTTATACAATTACTACCTATATCTAACAGACAATACTCTTATAACTATTAGTTAATATAGCATATATTACTCAACTTTATTACTGCATATCAAATTCAAGTAAATCTCCAAAAAGTAACTTCACATAGCAACAACACATTTAACAATATAGCTGACAAACTAACCAAAAACCCAAATCAACTATATATACTTACTATTCTTCATAATAACATATACAATCCATTATACTATCTTTACTATGACAAATATTCTATAGAGCAACCTGCACATAGAACAATTAAAAACATTAGCAATGCCTATAATATAGCAATATGGTCCTCTTAACACTGAATAGAAAACATTTTATCTTTATCTTTACTAATTAACTAGAAAGCTACTTGGCTTTTTCTTAACAACAATCATAAAAGATCTACATCTTATATTAGCTTCAGTCTATATTATGAAAAAACCTTTAAAATTAAACTTATATTAGGAATACTACCTACACTATCTCATCTTCACTCTCTTTATCCAACAATATATCCAGATAAATACTGCATTTTATGCAATATATACAACAGTTAGTTACACAGACTAACATGCCCAAACTCACATATACTGAACTTTACTATTATTAACACAATATAGCAATTCTTTAACAACTTACAATTAGATATAACAACTATATAATTACAAAGACTACACAAGAAACTTATTAATCACTCATGTATTTTTCCAAACAACCTTATTAAAAATTACACAAATATATACACAACTATACAAGGCTTTGTTCTAATTATATTAATTAATACTATACAAGAATATACTACTAGTAACTAGTTAGTAACTGATACTACAATAAAATTTCTAATCTAATTATCTCAAAACATATATAACCAAATCTAAAAACTATACTATACCAAACTATCAGAATGAAAACAGTAAAATAATATCTCTAACCAACTACTATATAATCAACTAACTAACTCTAACACTTTAACCAGATTATTATTACAAATCTGACTATTATATATCTACAGTTGCACTTGTGGACTTTCAGACCAATAGTATACAAGAGATTTTTACAACTTTTATATTTGCTTACCATAAGGGAAAGCAAATAAAAAACTATTTAAATGGATATCTGAATGAATAAACTATAGCATTTCTACTAATAACATCTTACAATATCAAATTTAAGTGAGTATTAACCACTCTAATAGGTTTAGGTTGCAGATAAATTAGATAAAATTACGTATATAATAATTTTGTTTATAGTCTAAGTCTTATTTTTGTAAAAAATTTGTAAATTGGCTTTGGCCTGTATTAACTTATATAGTTGCTTATAACAAATTAATAATAAAAATAAAGACAAAACCCTACTTTAGTACAAAAAAAAAAAAAAAAAAAAAACAAGGTTCAGAATAGCTCAAAAGTACCAAAAAGCAAGCTTAACAAAAGACATTTGAGATTCAAAAAGAAGACCAAAAGAAATAAAATATTGGAAACATAATTTAGCATGTTAGACAATAGCCAAAACAAAAGAGATAAGAATAAATATCAAAACAAAAAAGTGTTTGTGAAAGGTATATAGTTATAGAATAAGAATTAGAGACCTAATTGAAATCAAAACTTGGATAGCAAGTAGTATTATAATAAATAAATAAAGTTTAATATATTTGAACCAACTAATAGATATAAAAAGTAAGAACCTAATCATATGAAAACAGCTCAAAAGCCTTTAGAAGCTGTTATGTAAAAAGAAAAAAGCCAAGTAGTTTAGTAAAATAAAAGGAAAAATGTTAATAACCCAAACAAGTAAAAAAATATATAACTAATACAAGATTAGCAACTACAATACTTAAGCACTAATAATCAATTGGATGAAAGTATCAGAAAACAAAAGAAAAAAAAAATAAATTTTGTATAGACCAAAACACAATCAGCAACTTGGCAAAATATTAAAAAAAAAAAAAAAAGATCCTAGCAAAGCATTGAATATTAAGAGAAGTAGAAAGCAAAACACACATTGAAATAAGCAATTGCAAAGATTGTAAAAATGAATAGACAGTTGCAAGAGATAGATAAAATAAAGCAACAGTTTAAAAATAGTTCTAAAAGTGCTAGTAGAGAAAAGCAATAACAAGATTAATACAACAGTAGAACAAATATTAGAAAATAGAACAATGAAGAAGTGAAAAAAAAAAAAATTAACTAAGCTAAAACAAGTAGAAGGATTGGAAATAGAACTAAGCAAAAAACAAGAATTCGATAATGAAATTACAGCCTACCTAATAAAAGCCCTTATAAGAAACATAATGAAAAACAAAAATAAGTATACCTTTTACACAGATGGTGCATTATATAAAAAAAGAAGAAAAAATAGTATAAGAAAAATAGGTATTAGCTGGCACAAGTTGGAAAAAAGAAAAATTGACCAGAAGAGAAAACAGTATTGAAACTCAAGAATTGGCTTTCAGAAACAACAGCCAAATTAGTAGTGATATAATTAGCAATTTTAATAGTACCAAAAGAGAAGAAAATAGAAGTATATACAGACAGCTTTGTAGTGCTAAAAAACATTAGCAGAGCAATTCAAGATGTAGAAAATGTTAAAGTTCTGAAAAAGAAGAATGTAATATGGATAATGAATATTGTAGATCTAGTCAAAAGCAAAAACAATAGAATAAAACTAGTTAAGATTAAAAGTTACAACAATGATAAATGAAATGACAAAGCAAATTTACTTGCAAAAAAAGAAGTAATATGTAAAAGACCAATATTCATAAAAAAGGTCAAGTGTGAAGAAATAGAGTATCATTTAGAATAGGAAAATAGAAAAATTAATATATCAACAAGACTTCTCTGCAAATAGGATTAGGAATGGCTGGCTCGACTTAGTTCAGCTTAAAAAAGCTGTTAAAGCCAGCTCGAACTAGCTTAAATTGGGTTTAATTTGTTTTTATAATTAATATTTTAATTCTAATTTAAAGTTTTTAAACTAGTTTGAGTTTAATAT
>CAJVQA010007714.1:0-13578 GCA_910591915.1 Cetraspora pellucida | reverse complement strand
TATAAAATAAATAAAAGAAATAAACTAAATAATATATGTAAACTAAAGATAATATAAAATATAGATGCTTCAAATCATATAAATGCTATATGTTTGATATGTATAACATTTCGCGCAGTAATCATTCAACCAATCAGATCGCAGCTTTCTTATTAATTTGGTTATTAGATTCGATCTTTGTGATCCTATGATCAGAAATGGATGATCTATACCTTGTTAGAATTATCTTAGTGAGCTGATTCGAATGGTGGTGGTTTCATCGAATTCTGTCCAGAAGTTCAAGAGTTATGGTCATTTTTGTAGGTTAACAATGATATTGAGCTTGACAAGTTCTTGGCTATTAGTTGGTAAGGCTGGTTTATTTATAGTATTTGCTTGCATTATATAATCTGATAGTAGGAACCAAACATGGTAGCATTAAGAAATTTCATTAAGAAAAGTTTTTGCTATTGTGTTATTAGTTATAGGATATGTAAAATCTGACTCAGTGCAGATAAACTCAATTTTGGTTAGCAAAAATGGTTTGGTAATAAAATAGTCACTAGGAAGTAGTTTAAATATGTAATATTCTCTTAATTGTGCTACTGCTTTAGCTAATAGTACTTTGGATATAGAGGAGTTAAAAGAAAAGCGACCTCTGACTTTGTAGTTCAGTTTCTGATAAGTAGTAAGCAATAGTTTTTTTAGATAGTAGAAGCTAAAAATAGGAGTTTAGAATTGTAATAAAAATATAGTAATCTACAAGTTTGTGCTGAAAATATAACAGGTATTGCAGTGATTGTCTGTTTGATATTGGGAAATAGGTTTGTAGTTCTGAAAGAAGGTCTTGGTATCTTTTAGGTAATGTAGAGAGTTTTGCAAAATAGTTGTCTGGTAGTTTGTCGAACTTGAAAATTTTTCTTAATTCATTAACAGTAACCCTTGTATATAATCTTTGTATAATTAAAAGTATAAATAGTAAGATAGCTTTGATATGTTCTGGTATTTTACTGTAGTCTTGTGATAGTGATATAAGATTTTTGAAATGCATTAGTAATTATAGCTCTAATTTTCTTAGATGTTTGTTTTTATTTTTATTTTGAATTTACAGAAAGCTTTGTGCATAATAAATAGTTTTGTAAATCATAAAGAAGGTGTAGTTGATAAGGTTAAGGTTAGAGAGGTATTGTTAATAAGCATTTCTTAAGCATAGTATTGATAGTTTTGCATATAGTTGCATCTGTAATTGTAATTTGGTTAGTTTGTTTATATGTAGCTAGGGCATTATTGTATAGGTTAGTATATTTTTTTTGATGTGCAAAGGTAGTATTTGGGTTTTTGATAAAGGTAGTAAAGAACCTGGTATCAAGATATCTAAATTTGAAAAAATTGCAGATGGAATTACAAATTTAGTTAGTATAGTAATGCTTTTATAATCAATAAAATTCTGAATGCCAGCTGGTGTTTGAAGTACTTTAGCAATTTTCTCATATGACCAAGTTTGTTAATCAAATAAGGTATTAATTTGTTCAGTAATTCTGGCCATATAGTCTCTGCCCATTCTAAATCATTAATATTATTGAACCTAGGTATATCGAGTTGTTTTTTTATAATTTTGTTGTATATAGATCTGGTGCTATCAAGGTTATCAGATATTGTGTTATAGAAATTGGTAATGCTGTAGCTGTAGCATTAGATGGTCCTAGTTTAGGTATTATTTGTGTATTAAGTGGTTGGAGTTTAGGTTATTTTTTACTATAGTGTTAATTAGTTGTTGATTGAATTTTGGAATATTTGGTTATGAGTCTAGTAGTTTTAGCAGGATTATGTTGTGAGATAAAAAGGCATTTGTTTCTTTTGGTATTGGTATCTTGTGTTGTCTGAGCAGTATTATGTAATATAGTAACTAATGACTGTATTTGTATAATATTTGTTACAGAACCAGAAGTAAGATCGAATGTAAGCTCATCATCTTGTGAAATGTTGCTTGTTTGTGATAGTTCATCTTTTGTATCAAGTTCTGTGATCATGTTGTATAGTATAAGTGGAAAATCTTTATTAAATTTGGATGTCTTAAATTTCTTTTTGGTTTTTTCATATAACTGAATTGTTAAGTTAAAGTTACAACTGCATGTACTTCTGAGATGTTTGGCACTAATATTTATAGAGTTATTTCTTGTTGTTGCAAGATCAAAAAGTATTGATTAGGAAGGTTCTTTGTGTTTGTATAATCATTGGGTTGGGAATGTAGTAAGATTAGATATATGACTAGATTTGGTAAGATTTATAGTAAAGAGATATTTGTCAGTGAAGCTAGAAATAAGAAAAGTAACTATAAAGATAAGTTTAGATAGGTCTTTTATAATAATATTGATGAATTCTTTTGCATATTCAATAGGAGGATTAGCAGTTAGAGTTGTAGATATAGAGTTACTTGAACTAGTAGATTTTTCAGTAAATAGGCTAATGGAAAAAAAAGAAAGTGCCTTGAAGTTGTTTGGTTCAGAATCTGTGATTGGTTGGTTTGTAGATTATCTGTAGTTTTTTTGTTATTTTTTGAAGCTGTCATCTTATGCCTATATGCTGAATTAGTAAGAATGTAAAGCTCCTTAGAACCACTTTTGCTAAATTGTAAGTTGTTTGTTGCAGTACTATTTTTGATATTATTGTAATTTAGAGCTGCTAATAAATATTTTTTCTTGAAGTTTGCACCTTTTTCAGGTTATGTTTACTGTGTAGAACAAGTTTAATTAATGGTTCAAAGTCAGTTTACTTAGTAATTATTGCTCTATGTTCAATATAAAATTTTTTCTTCTTTTGTCCAATTTTGATAAAATGATCTATGAAAAGAGTTCAATTTTTTTTTTATTCAACTAATATATTTTTAATATTTAATTTTAATATTATAATATGAAAAATTAAATCAGAAACATATTATATAAAGAATTATCTATAGCATTTGTTCTTTACTAAAACATATTATAATATAAAGTATTGTATTCAAAGTAAATTAATATTTGTATTGATTATTCAGATACAAAATCAGTTAAAGAAAAATAAAGATTTTAGCAAATTTAGCAATAAGAAACATTTTAAGTAGCTCTAAGCAGCAAGAAACAACAATATAGAAAGCAATAAACTAATAGAAGAAAAGTCTATCTGCAAAACTAATAGAATAGTTACTAAAGAAAAAGCAAATAACTTACTAAAAAACAATAGTAGTAGAGAATTGCTATTAGACTCTGTATTATAGATCTGTTTATATTACACAAAAGACATGTAATAGTAAAACAATAACAGACATGTGCAAACAACCAAATTAGTATAGACATCACAAATCACATATCAAAATACATAGAATTTTGTATATAGATAAGCAAAATAACAAAGAAAATTTAAAAACTAATTAAAAGTATATATATAAATAGAATATAGAATTAATAGAGCATGAAGAAAGTCTATTAATAATATTTATAAAAAGACATACTGGATAATAATTAAAATATATAATAAAATATTCTTTAATCAGTCAAATAGTATATATATAACACAAACAAAGAAGATAAAATTGTGGCTATACTTACAGAGCAAAGCCTAGCAGAAGGAGAACAATCAGCAAAGAAGCTTAATTTTACAAAAGCAGACAAGAATATAATGATGATTTAATTTAGAAGAATTCAAGAACAAAAAAATAAAAAAGTAGTATAACAAAAAACAGCTAAAAAAGAAGAAAAGCATAAAGACATACATGAGACAGAAAGAAAAATCAAAAGAAAGATAGAAGAAAACAATACAAACAAATAAAAACTACAATAAGAAGACTTTACTATAATGGAAAAAGCAAAAATAAAAATAATTAATGAAAGTGTAGACTACACAGAAGAAGAACCATTTATAAAGAAAAAAGAATTAAGAAAAAAGCAATCAAGAGAAGTAAAATAAGAAGATATAAAAATGAATAGCAAAGAATCGAGACAAAGTCCATATCAGAAAAAAAAGAAAAACAAAAAAGAAGAAATTGTAGTGAAAAGAAAAATAGATATAGTAGAAATTCCATTAGAAGAAAGCATATAAGTACTAAGCAGAAAAAATTGCAACAAAAGCAACAGTTTACTCACTAATATATCAGCACACAATGTGTCTGAAGAAACAGAAGAAGAATGTGTAAAGTTTATTAAGTGATACTAAAAGACAATAAACATATTAAGAAATTAAAGAAACCTTTAAACAAGAAAATCTGTGATTGAGATAGACTTTAACTATGAGTATAGTAGAAATAAAGCAATAAAAGAATAAGTAAAAAAGAAAATGACTGGTACAGAAAGATTCCAAAGAGAACAAAGGAAAAAAAGATCAGAATAAAAGAAGTACAATAACAAATACTAAAATAAAAAAGGCAGTACAATAGAATATAAGAAAAAAAGTTATACAAAAGAGAAAATTAGAAAAGAAGAAAAACATACAAATACTGAGAAAAAAGAAGTAAAAAATATAAAACATATAACAATCTGAAACCTGCCAATAGACATAAATAAGAAGAAACTTAAATACATCTGTAGAAGATTTAAAAAAGCATAAATAATAAGAATTAAAAAATTCAAACACAAGATCCTCTAATAATCCAAATAGAAGAATCAAAAAAAAGAAGTACTTCTTGGTCTATACCAGTTGACAACCATAAACTGATATGAGTAACAAAAGAAAAAGAAGATTACAAAGCAAAACAAAGACAAAAAAAGTGCATAGCAAAATTAACAGAACTGCCAAGTAATGCTTCAGAAGTTTTACTATTATAATATTTAAGGAATAAAGATGCAAAATCAGTATACATCCCACTGAACAGAAATGGAAACAAAGAAAAACTACAATAATTTTATTTGCAACAGAAAGAAAAAGAGAAACAGCTCAATTGAGACTAATCATGTATAACATCTTCTGTATATTTTGGTCAAATAAAAGGAAAAAAGAAGTTAAAAGAAACGAAGGTTCTCAGAAAAAAAAAGAAGAAACTGAAACAAAACAACTTAAAATTCAAGCAAAAGATTTGCAGAAATAGGAAAAAAAGACCTAGAGAATAGAAATACTGATAAAAAAAAAAAAACTAAAACAAAAGCAGTTAAAGCTCAATCAAGAGAAACATAGAAATAGAACATGATTCTCAAATACAAGATATAGCAGAATGGTTAGGTGATAGAAATATTAATACAGTGAAAGAAAATCCATAGACATAGAACCAGGAACTTTTGTAAAAAATCCTTGAGAAACTAGAAAGACTTGAAGTACAACAAAACAAGATAAAAAGGAAAACAGAAAAAAATATCATCAATTATTTCTAATAGCATCACAGTTGAATTAATAAGCATAGACCAGGACATTAGAGAGTTCTTGTATAGTAAAAAAAGAATTTTTAAAGAAAGAAGTATAGATGCATTTTCTGGCTATAATGAAAAACCAAAAGAAAAAGAAAAAGTAGAAAACATAGAAACAAGACATAAACATCTAAAAGAAAAATAGAAACAGAGAACAAAAAAATTAAAAATAGCATGTCACAATATTAATGGACTTAAAACCAGAGAATGGAAATTGAAAAACCTTTTAGAATAGGTAGAAAAAAAAGAACTCACAATAGTTGAAATAATATAAACAAACATTACAGAAAAAGATATAAAATTTTTATTATATAGTTATAATATACAGTATAAGAGTTATTGGACTAACATGATAACAAACAAAAAAAAAGATTTAGGTATAGGAATATTAATAAATAAAAAATAAGAAAAACATGTAGAAGCAGTTAAAAGAGTCAGTAAATATATGATAAAAATGAGACTATACTTTAAATAATTAGAATTAGTTGTACTTGAAGTATATATCTTACCAAATAACAAGTTAATAAGTAAGAAAATTCAGCAAAGAATTGTAGAAATAATAACAAACAGAAAAAGATATATAGAAGTAATTATACTTAGTGATTTTAATTACACAGTAGATAATGTACTAGACAGACAACACCTACAAACATCAAACTACAAAAAACTGCCAATATTTAGTTAGCTCAGTCGACAAAATTTATAAACTTATACAGAAATCTGCATTCAACAAAAGAAGTATACATGTGGTTAAGTCAAGAGGCTGCAACAATAATAGATTATATTTGGCAGTCAGAAAGACTTGCATTAGGTCTGCAAAAAGCTAATATTGAGAAAACAGAAGGTTTAACAGACAGTAATCATAAAATAATAACAATAGAAATATGAACAAAACACATAGTTGCAAATAGCAGCAGAGCAAAAATTAAATATAAAGACCAAACAAGAACAATATATTTATATAAAGAAACAAAACAAGAAGACTGGAAAGATTATGCAAGAGAATTGCAAAATTAGCTAAAGTGAAAATAAGTATTAAAATGACTAGAAGATGATAACATAAAAATAGAATATAATATAGAGATACTAGACCAAATGTGCGATACAATAAAAGAAGCCATAATTAAAGTAGCAAACAAGCACATTTCAAAAAAGAAAATATTCAACACTAAGTTAAATAAAAGACAAAACTGGAAAAAGATAAAGAAACACAAACACATTATTGAACTCTAACAAATAATTAAGAAAGCAAAAAATAAGAAGAATCAAAAAGTAGAAAAGAATAAAAGAGCTAAAACAAACAACAAACTTCAAATTATAGAAAAAGAGTTAGAAAAAACATTACCAAAACTACACAAACAGTAATTAGAAGCTTGGATAGATGATATTAAAGGTTGGCAAAGGATAAGTAAAAAAAAAGAAAAGAGAAATAAGAACAGGCATAAAAAAAACAGATAGAAGAAAACATAAACAGAAGATGTGAAATGATTAAAATAGATTAAGATTTAATAATTGCCAGTTTGCTAAATAAAGAATACAAAAAGATTGTTCTAGACAGGTTTATAATACAATACAAAAAAGAAGTTAACCTAATATTAGAACCAAATGCAGTTCTAAATAATTTGGCAGCTCATTTTAAAAACTAATTTAGAAAATAAAAAACCAAACTTAAAGAAATAGTAGAAGAATAGAAAAGGGTATATAACTAAAAGATTGAATCAACAAGGCCTAGTATAAGGAATTAGAATAAAGAATAAAAGAAAAAGAATAAGAAGAAATACTTAGAAAGCTTAAAGTAAATACAGTTTCAAGCATATTAAACATAAGCTATATATTAATAAAACATGTAGAGAAGAGATTACAAAAGATTTTTAAAGTCTTTACGAATCTGATTTTGGAAAAAAGATATATATCTAAGAAGTAAAAAATTGCATAAATATATCTAATTCCAAAAGACATTGATTGAGATTACTGCTTAAACAACATTAGTACAATAGTTCTAATTGAACCTTTAAGAAAGTTATTATGAAAGTAGTAATAAAAAGATTAGCCAGAATATTTACAGAAAAAAACATACTCAAAGGGCCAAACTTTGCATGTTTGTCAGATAATTTAACATAGCAACTAATATATACATTAAATATAATAATAAAGAAGATACAAGAATAAAACAAAGAAATATAGATTTTGTTACAAGATATGAAAAAGGTATTTGATTCAGTTTTACTAGATAGCCTAAAGTAGGCTTTAAAAAGAGTTAAAATTTTACAAAAAAACAAGAAAATACATAAGCAATCTTTTTTGTAAATGGCAACTCAAAGTTATTATAGCCTATAGTTTAATAGAAGAAATAATGCCAAAAAATAGAATAGACCAAAAAGAAGTAATCTTACTACTAATTTGATGTCTCTTCAATGATTTATTATTAAAAAGAATACAAGAAGATAAAATACTAGGCTATATAGTAGAACAAAAAATAATAAAAAAAGTATATAGTAATAATGTTACAAATTATAAACATGTAGCAATTGCATATGCTGATAACAAAACATAGATTACAAACAGCAAAAAAGAAATGTTAAGAATTCTGATCATTGCAGATAAGTTTTTTAAAGCAAATAACATTGAAATAAATGAATCCAAATTAAAGCTCATAGTAATAAATACAAGAATAAAAGAAGAAAAAAGAAAAAGCATATTTGGTTATAATAAAATAAGAAAAAAACTCTAAAACAAAATTGTAAGGTTATTAGAAATCTGGCTAAATAGCAGAATAAGAAAATTGCTAGTCTGTAAGAAAGCAAAAGAAATAGTTAGTCAAATAGTTAAAAATCTGAGATACAAAAGGATGATAATAAGCCAAATCATATAAATAAACAATATAGTAATAATTTCTAAGCCAGAATATCTCTTACAGCTAACAAAAATTCCAGAGACAATAATTGACAAAATATATTAACCATTAATATGCTTAGCTAAGCATAAATGCAATATGATGAAAACATCAAACAACTGCACAATTGAGCACAAAAACTTAGAAAATTGCAAAACACTAAGCCAAGAAATAATGACAAAACAAATAAGTAGTTTTTTTTCAAAACTCAATAGACAGAAAAGTGTAAGTGAATTAACAATTCTGTAAAAAATGCATTTTGAAATATTTTCATTATATTTTTATAATTCTGATCTTGACTTTGTAAAAGTTCTATATATGTCTTAAAAGTCATAATCAAGTAATTGGTTAATCAGTGTTTTTTCTGTATTTTTTTATAATACATAAAACAGTTATAGAACTGAATAATATAAAATTAAAATTGAATATTAAAGTAATAATATGGAATTAAAATAGAATGCTAAATCATTAGTATATATAATTTTAAATATATACTTATATTTTGGCATTATATATATTTGTAAATTGCTTTTTCTAACAATTGCGTTTATAGATTTATTAATTTACCAAATCAAGGTTTTGGCATATAATGATATAAATTACTTATTTCAAATTATTTTAATTTTACATCCTGATTTTTTTTGATCTTATATTTATATAATAAAATATATAAATTATTAAACTATTGAAATTTAACTTAATTTTCTTAATTATTAATATAAAACTTATTATTAGACAATCTAAAAAATCTAACATTTCTACAAATTGTGCTAGTATTAATTATTTCAAATGCACCAAAATCTCAAAACTTCAATAGTTCATGTTCAGAAATTTGAGAACTCTATACCTATTGTATATATGCTAGCATAGACTAGTAATTATCATATTGATGTAAAAAAAATATTGCACTTTTCTAAAGAACTTCTTTTCTTCTAAAATAACTGGTGCATTTTGATGATGAGCATTTTGATTAACCATAAGCCTTGTCTAAAATAGCTGATATTTTAAAATATATCAATATAGTAAATTTTACCAAAATATATAATCTACATATAGTGATACAATAATTTATATATACTAAATCTCCTTTTTAATTTGATAGCTTTGAGTTAACAAATAACCTATTCTTCATTTAAAGTTTTTTATATTTCTAAACAGAACTTGTAACAGACTTTAAATAATATATTAGTAAATATAAAATAATAAAAATAGAAATAATTAAATTATACAAAAGCTGGTTTATATGTATCTCTAATGCTGTTATATAATAAGCCTTAAGATATTTTAGTTTAACTTTATTTATATAGTATTTACATTGTTAAAGGCAAAACGGGTAACAGAGTTGCTCTAACCCAGTGCCACCCTGAACCATGTTCCCTTATAGTAAGAACAACCCTGAAACAAGTAAACGATTATGCATTGATTGTACCTTGAAAAACTTGAAAGTCTAGCTACCCATCTGAAACAATGCTATAACTATGCAAAATTGGATATTATAGCTATTTGTTGGGGTAGATCTGCGAGATTGGGCTAGTTGTTTGTGCTGTATAAGGCCATCAAGTTTCTGATCATAATGACAGATCTGAAACCATTGAGTTTGGTAAGAAAATATTGAATCTTGGACTCTGTGCCATCTTTTTTGTAGGGCGCCATTTTTGTATATAAGTGCCTTTTTTTAAAAAAAAGGAAAAAAAAAGGAATTAGGATAGTTAACAATTATATTAATAATAAAAAACTGTTATTAGCAATAAACTAAGACCTTGCACTTATGCCTTAGTCTTGCCAAATTTTCTGCCTCTTTTATGGTGCAACATTTCATGATGTTTGGTATTTTCGAGTAACAATCCATCACATTTTTCTTGCCCTTATTATTTCAAATATAAAATCATAAAAAAAAACCATTTTCAACAACATGATGGAGAATGTAATTTTTCTTGTCTATTATTAGTAAAAAAAAACCATTTTCAACAACATGATGGAGAATGTAATTTTTCTTGTCTATTATTAGTAAAAAAAAACATGATCTTCTGAACAGTCTAAGATTTTCAAACTTGAATCAAAAACTTTTTGATTTATTTCAGCTTTATATTGAAGGTGTAAAAAATAAATCTATGTAATAATCTGCTTTTGAAGATTTATATAAGGATGCTATCTAGAGTGCATCAAAAATAATAACATTTCACATAGCCTCTTTATTGGATATTGCTAGATCACCTATACAGGTCCAGTATTATTTATTAAAGTAGCAATATGTAACAAATAATGATAGAAGATAAGTGTGGCTAAAATCTTTTTTGAATTATTTTGAAAATATTCTCTGTTAAAATAATTAAATTAGATACATTTAGTAACAAAATACTAATGTTACAGAAAGAATAAGGCTAGATGCTGAAAAAAAGGATTAAATTAACAATTTTTTCAAAAAAAATTTTTTTATGCTTAACTAATTTAAAATTATCCTATAGGCATTTTTATCTAATGAATAAATTCTTATTAAAATTTTGCAATATAACTCTTTAAAATTTGTATTTTCTTATAGTTTATTGTAGGATTTATAATATACAATTCAGCTTTTCAGCAAGTTTTTTTTTGCTAATTTATTCTTTTTCTAGCAGCAAGCCTATATCAAAACATACTTCTCATAATAAATCATAAATTTACATAAAAGTTTGTTAATTTCTGCTAATTCCATTATGCTAATAGTTTTCTTAAGACAAAGCTTTGTTGCATATATAAACTTCACTTATTATTTTAATATCTGAAACATTTAATATTAAAAATTTAAATTAAAAAATTAATATTTAATATTAACTGCAGTCAGTATTAATCTAAGTTATAAAATGAATAAATTTCTATATATTACAATTTTCTTATATATATAAAGTTTAATATATTTTCTCATTAACATTAATAAGTTGATATAAATAAGAAATGATTGTACTTGTTAATAGATTACCTTCCAGAAGATAGCCTTTTAAAAGTAGTAATAAATATAATACCATCCAATTTAGCCAGTCTTCTGCTTTAAATACAGCTGAATGTTACTGAATATCAATAAGTAGATGACTGAAGTTCAATAGCATGTTTTTTTAATTATTTTCTATAATTTTTCTTATTTTTATCTAATCACTATTGGAAAGAATATAATCAGAATTTGATAATTTATGGTCTCTAAAAAAGTGCCAAACCAATGTCAAAGCATTGCTAATAAAACATTTTCAAACAATCCATGTATGATATCAACAAGAAATGTTGTAGAAAATTTAATTGAATTGAGTTCAAATAATAACTTTTGCTATTTAGACCTATTAAGTAAAATAAATTAGCATAATATATTAAAAAAAAAGTTATTAAATAATAATTATAATATACCTTATGCTTGCACTTCATACTTGTATAATTTTCAATCTACATATTTTACTGCTACTGCATCATATAGATAATTATATTGATGTCCAGACATGCTAGTTGGAAGTTTAAGTAAAAAGTATATATGATGATTTCTTTGGCAATAAATTTCTTGAATGAAGCAAAAGCAGCATGCCTTATATGAGTTATGTTCAGTTACACATATAATCTTAGCAAGCACTGAAAAGTTACCAGATAAGATTAGGATATGCATACAAAGAATAAAAATATTCTTCATTGTGCTATCAACATATTGAACAGCATCTATATTTATTGGTATAAATTAATAAACAATTTATTTTAAAAAGAAATAGATACAGTCATATCTGAATTATATTACATTTTTTTTTCTTTACTTTCTTGTAAATATAACTAAGGTGAGATATAACTTAATATATAAAATATTTAAAAAAAAAAATTTATTCTGCTCAAATATGAGAATATAACTAAGGTTGGTATAGCTTAATGGAAATATAACCTATACATAACTGTATTAATATTGATATTAATAATATCTTGCAACTAGTGCTTGGATCCAATTAAAAAATCCATTGAATTTTTAATTAGATATCTGTTTGTATTGGATAATGAATATATATATTGCAAATAGGCGAATACATGTTTAACTATCTGATACTTTGATTAATAACAATAATATATTATCATTATGATATAAATAAATAATATTAAACTATCTAATGCTTCGATTAATAAAATAATAGTGCATTATAATAACATAAATAAATGAAATTATAAGCTTTTTATTTTGATTATACAATTATACAATAATTTTTTCTTATTTATATTTATCTTAATAATAATTTTTTTTATACTCATTCATAATAATAGATAGTAAAGATTCTTTATAATTTAATGAAACCTCAAGTAAAACTTCTATTAGTTGCTTAAATGATGATATTGTTATTACATATTTGATAGATAATAATTAATCAAAAAAAAGATGAGGTTTCAGGAAAAAAAGCTGGATATAAGACCATTTTAAGGACTTATCTACTAAATGTGAATCTAAAGACCAGTGCAATGTGTTAAAAAATGATAATACAAATTGTAATCATATTATTGAAACTGATAAGGTACAGGAAATTTTAGTTATCATCTTCATATTACATATGGGGTTATGAAATTTGTGAAACTAATATTAGATAACTCTCAAGCATCAATTGATGACATGCTTTGTTAATGTTTTAAGGATATGTTAAATATAAAGAGCAAGTTAATAGCATGGTGGCTGAATTTTTTATATCTGATTCACAACTATTGTCTGTTTTAGAAAATTTGGCATTTAAAACTTTTTAAAAAAACTTAATCTATATTATGAAATATCTTGTGACAAAGGTATTAAAGCAGGAGTGTGGCGACCTAGTAAAGTGGATAGGTTGTCAACTCTCAAGTGGTAGGTCTAAGATTCAATTCTCACAGACAACAAATTTTGGAAATTATACCTGTATTACAGTAACTGTCTCTTGCCATTGGTTGGGTTTTGGGCATCTGTAATCTTAGGTATACCAAGTCGGGTCCCATTTGACATTGAGAGCTTGGGGCATCTATTTGAAGTGTAATGTTATACAGTACATGTATATAGAGGAATGTAAAACTGGTGTCATATAAGGCTTCGAGCAAACCCCCGATAAGACCACCGGGTGTAGAAGGCTAAAAAACTGAAGAGACAGAAACTCACTTGAAAATTCTAAGTAAAGAGGTAGCACAAACTTTCGATGATACCATTGGACTGATGGAAGCCCATGAAACACCTTCATAGAAACTGTCGGATAAACCGGATGACAAGATGTGTAGAGGAGCACATGACCAACCAGGCTGCCGGAATCGCTGAAGGAAAAGGATACATAAGTATACCATACCGGGCTATCTGGATTGGAAGTCGGGGGAGTCCTGTCGGTCCTGAGTAGC
>CAJVQA010007713.1:0-13578 GCA_910591915.1 Cetraspora pellucida | reverse complement strand
TTTTTTTTTTTTGCTAAGGCCATACTTGTGGCGATACTTTATTGACTTTATATCAGGTTAGTTATTACAACTATTTTTACAGTAATGAGAGTACAGCTAGTCACACATGCAACTTTTGGTTGCCTATTTAAGTAGTCCACCCTAAGGTTCTACGCTAGATGCTGTACCTATAACCTACTAGGAGATTATTCATTTTAAACCCTCTGATCATCCGCTCTGTCATATTGGAATCCCCAAACTTACCCTCTATATATACCTACCCAGTATACTGTCTGAGCAGTATGGTACCTACCTTTTTTGTACTAGTCCCCAGGCCGTTACACATTTTAGAATACGTTATCTGCCAGTAAGGCGCAGGAGGCCCTCTATTATTAACTATCTACCCACATTTAGAACACTAACATGGGCTACCCTTACAGAGTTCATCCAGACCCCAGTACTGACTTTACAGCATATCTCTAGTACTTTTAGTATACCCCTGCTTTGAATCCAGACTTCCAATCCAGATAGCCCGAAAGGACTAACCTGTTCTTGGTATATTAAGGCCAGCCCAATATACTTTTCCTCTGATCCAAAATCTGGTGGCCTGGTTGGTAGTACCCCTTACCCGAGGTTCTTGCCCACCCGAATCCTTCACATTGGTATCTATTTCCTAGGTCTAGCCTTTACAGGAGTACTGTCAAAAATCTGTGTTACCTCTTTGCTTAGAATTTTCAAGTGGGCTCTGGCTTCCCAGTTCTACAGATTTAAACAGCCTAAGAACTTATTTTAGGTTTGCACTGCCCAGTACTGGTTTGCATTCCTCTGTGTAACAGGTTACACAGATGCCCCAGACCTGCCAGTCATGCTGGTGCGACTATAGTTACAGGTATCCTATCCCAACTGATCAACAGAATGCCATCACCATAATACCGTCTATATATTATATAGGTGATTATTCAAATTTCACCATTGGTGAGTTTTAAACTCACAACCTACTACTTGAAGGTATGACAACTTATCCACCTCACTAAGTTGCCACACCCTTGCCCATGTTATTAATATTGTAAAACATAAATAGTTTTCAATACAATCTAAAAGATATATAATAGTTTCTGAAGCACTATAGCATCTTGAACAGAGATAGTTTGGATGTTTAGTAGCATTCCTCCAGTAAAGCAAGAGATGTGTAGATAGTTTTTCTGATAATAGTTTGATTTTAAAGTTTTTTAGTACTAAAGAGAAAGAATCTGTTGTTAGAGCCAAGGGTTCTTTTTTATATGAAATATATTATAGAGATAATGACCAGTTAATATTATTTTGCAAAGTATGCCAATATATGATATGCTGTTGATAAAACAAGCTAGTCTATTTGTAATTTGGTGTATTTGTTTTGTTGTAGTTTTTAGTAGATATGTGCAAGAGTTGCCAAGAAGTTTTGGTACAAATCGATTATATAAAAACTTTTGTAGTGTAAAGTCTAGTTGAAAAATGTTTTTAGTTTCTTGAATCTGAAGTTCTTTGTCCAAGGTTGCTAAGATTGTATAGTTGCATGTTATCACTTTTAATACAGAATAAGGTAGGTATATTGTTGCTTATCAAGTGCAAGGTAGTTGTGCAATTGGGTAGATTGTACAAGGTTAATTAAATTAACTAGTAAAGAATTGTTGGTATATATTTTTATATTAGTATAAGGATTCATTAAAGTTAATGCAAATGTTAGCAAGGTTAATAAGATGTTTAAATAAGAGAGCCAAAGGTTTGTAAAGCACCAAAGTTGGTGTTAAAATGTTGAAGTTGACACTTTGCTACTATATAAGAGTTATTCTCTATATTTTGTTAGCCACTAGTTATGTATAATGTTATATTTTTCTTGTTAAAGTGTTCCAAAGTAGTATCAGAAGATTGGCAAAGGAGCAGAGAGGTCTAGCAAAGGTTGAGTGTGTTTTTTGATTAAAAAGCTGATGTGTTGCCACTGGCATTAAGGTTAATGCCTTTTTGAAATTGTTTAAGTCAATATAGATTTTCTTTTTGCAATCTACTTGAAGGTTGTAGATTGTTTTTGTTGCTTTAAAGTAACAATATTTAGATAAGTAAGTTCTGTCTTTAAGTTTACATTCTTGACATGCTATCAGCATGTTATTAGGATGTAGAATGTAGTATCAAACTTTTAGAGTTTATGTTAAAAGAGTTATATATTTTCCTGAAAGTTATATCTTTTGTGATTATTCAGCCTTTTTTATTAGGTGTATAGTTGCTTAGAATATAAGGATTTAATTGTAAAAATGTTAATGATGGATTTGTAGATGCAATTATTAGATCTTGCATTCAGTGAAACCAGCAGGGGCATTGGCCTCAAGGTATTTTTTTGATATTGTGATGAAAATTATTTCATGTTAAAAGTTCTGTATTTATTGCATTTAAGAATTGTTCTATACTCATAATATCATGATTGTTTAACTTTTCTTTAAGATATGAAGCTCTAGGATGGTTTAAGAGAATTTGGTTTATAGGCATACCTAAAAATTTCTTTGGGTGTGGCCAGTTATCAGTGTTTTGTAAGGTTTGCATCACCAATGCATGTAAAGCTATTATCATCTGACATATTTGTGTATTTATTTGTATTAGTGAAAATACTGGAAGTTGTATCAAGATTGAAATGTTTGTAAGTGCTGCAACTTGTAGTTGCTGTAATCATAGTTTCAAAAATAAAAAATCAAAGTTGAAGTAGTTTAGGTTTTTTTGTAGTATTAAAACTAGTGCTAAAGTTTGTGCTTGAGCTAAGTCTGTCAATGCATAAATATCTGAATTGAATAGAAATGAGTTTGAACTCCTTGTGCTAATTTTGCCTTATGTTTTACCAGTTGAATGCATGCTTTGTTAAGAGAATTTATTTGTAAAGAAGAAAGAAATGAGGAGTATAGCTGATAGGTAAAATGTGAAGTAATAACACTGTTTATGATATATATTGCTTGTTTTTCTGTTATATTGGCAAATTGCAGTTTTTTTAAATTGATCTTCACTTCTGCTATTATTTCTTTTTGTGTCAGTATTGGCTTTTTGTTGGTTGAGAACCATGCTTCCAAGTATTTAAAAGGTGTTCCATGTTTTATTGCAATTAATTGTTCATCATCAAAAGTTATAGAATTATCTGGATTTGAAGAATTTGTAACTAAAGTAGATTTAGATAGATTGACTTTTATGTTAGCAAATTTGTAAAAAGAGGAGGCAATATGCAGAATGTTTGTAAGAAATGTTTGTTTGATGCGATCCATATTGAGTCATCCATGTATGTCATTACAGAGGTATGTATTTTTTTCATGCTTAGAGGAAGAATTCTACTAGTAAATTCCTGGTGTTCTTTATGTATTCGTAATATCAATAGGTCGTAATATATTTTTCATAAGAGAGGAAAAATTGTTTCTTCTTGGTCTATCCTATCTTCTACTGAATATAGTGCAGTTAAGCCTAAGATAGTAATTATTCTGTTGGTTCATTGTGAAAACAGATATGATAGCAGGTTTATAGCTTTGTCTAGAATGTGGATTCTGTTGAGAGCCTTGAATAAAGTAGGTATGTAAATCAAATCAAAAGCTTTTGATATGTCTTGGAAAAAGATCCAGATTTCCTTATTATTTGTAGTTGCATCTTCGAGAATTTGGGTAAGTTGTAAGATTGGTTGTAATGTTGATTGATATGGAAAAGCTGCAAAATTGTAAGGCAATAGCACTTGGTTATAGGTTAGAATATTTGTAAGTTAGTTTGTTATAATTTTTGTGAAGCTTTTTCTAGTATAATTAATTTGTGTAATAGGATAAATAAAATTAAGTTCATAGTTGTAGTATTGTTTTTTTGGAATTGGCCAAATGTTGGCTTGTAGCTACTGATCAAGGATAATTTCTTACATTATGCAACTGTTGAATATATTTAAAAAAAAAGAGAGTGCTGATAAGAGTAGGTGTTGGAGAACTTCATTTGCAATTTCTGAAGGTCCAGTTGCTTTCTTTTTGGATGCTGCTTTTATTATTTGCTCTAGTTCTATTATTGTAATAGGAGATAGAAGATTGTTGTATATATTCTTTTGGATATTGTTAAGTGGAAGGTAGATGCTTCTCATTTCTTCTAATTGTTTTTGTTAGAGGGGTTATTTCTGGTCCATTCTTTGAAATGTTGTCATGTTGCTTCTTTAATTTTATTTCCTTCTGTAATTATTTTATCTGATAAAATAATTTTTTCGAAACTGATTGGTTCTGCTCTTCTTTTTAGTATGCTATCTAACATGTGACTAGTGTTATTCTTAAAATTCGAGTATCTATAGTTTGTATAGAATTTAATTCATTCACTTTGCTCTTGTCTTTTTTTGAAATTTCATGCCTGCCAGATTGTATGTTTGTAGTGTTTAATTTGTGCAATCAACTCAAAAGATGAAGAGTTTAGTTGTGTTTGCATTATAAGAGGGATATCAATTTCTGCTGATTTAGCTGCTTTTGACAAATGATGGTTAATTTCTGTTAGGTTGTTTGATAGGTTATTGCCAAGGTATTGTAAACATTTGTTAACATGTTTTAAAATTGAATGCAATTTGGTAGCTTTTAGTAAAAGTGTAAAGAAAGGCTTTGGTGTTATAAATATATATAAAATATATTTGTTCATTGTTTCTTTGGTTTTTGCTAATCAAAAGTTCCAGGTCCTATTTATTTCATCTTTGTCTGCATTAGGTACAGGAGTAGCTTGCATATTGAAGATGTTATCTATTGCATTTTCAAAATTTCTTCAGTCTTCCAATGTCATTTTGTTGAACAAGTAAATTTTTCTTTTTATTTCTGTAATTTTTTTGTAGTATGAAGTTAGTGTACCAGGTTGTATGCAAAATACAGTGATTACTATTAGAGATGTATAAGGCATTCACTAGTAGTAAAGGTTCGAATGCTAGTAGTATATCTGACAAGATCCAGAAGTTATCAATTTGGCTAGCATTATTAGGGCCTTGCCAAGTAGGTGTTTGAATATTATAGAAGGTTAGAAGACTAGTTAGGTTAGCAGCATTTAGTTTAGTAAATAGTGAAAGGTGTTTGTCTCTATGTTGGTTAGTATTGAAGTTTCCTAGTATAATTAAGTGCCAGCTTTTAGCTTTAGCTTCTATAGTTCAGATGAGCAGTTGAGATTGAGTATGCTTTGAGAGAGAAGTATGATTTGAGGGAAGGTAAGCTGAGATGATGTAGAATTTGTTTTTTTTAGAGATGTAAAAATCTATGCAAATTGCAATGCCTAGTACAGTATTGATATTGTGAATATATGGTTGTAGTTGGTTGCAAAGTATTAAAGCTGTTTCCAGACTGGTTTCACATTGATTTGGTTTGTAAGGATAAAATTTAAAATAAATATCTTGTATAGTAGATTGATTAGTGATTTTGTTGTTAATTCTTTTAATTTGGTTTTTGTAAAAGAAACTATATGCAAGTTTGATGTTGCACAATATTTGATCTATGTTTGCATTTTTAAAATATTATTAGTGCCTCTAATATTATAAGTAGCTATGTTAATTTTTTCATTTATATTAAGTTCAGATAAGTTTGATTTTTCTTCAGTTGGTTGTAAGTTAGTTGTTGTGTTGTTGTCATTAATAGTTATTATGTCTGGATTATTGGTTGGTGTTATCATTGTTGGCATTTAGGTAAAAATATCTTCCAGCTTGGTTCTGGAAGAGGTGGCAGTGCTAAAATGTCATCAGAAATGTTGTTGATTGTAAAATGTTGACATAGCAGATCAAGTGTATCTTTGGCTTTGGTTTGTTGTGTGCTAGAAATAGGTGTTGTTGTAATACGTATCAATATTTTTTGTATTTAGGTATTCTTTAATTTCAGTTGGTGAGTTTGGAATCACTGGTTTAGACAGAGACTTGGCTTTGTTTGAACTTGTATTATGCATATTATCATCTTTAGTATTTGTAGTTATTTCAATCCAGAAATCTGAAATGCAATAGAAATAATATTTTTGTCTAAGTTGTCAAGCTAAATCTACTAGTACTCTAGTTGAAGTTATTGGTATTATAATGCTAAAGTCTTTAATAAGTCCTGGGTTTTTTGGTAAATCTGGCTTGTCAGTAGGATTTGCTATCATTATATCAGATGGCAGTAAAAGTGAAAATTTGTAAATAGGTGTAATTTGGTTAATAAAGCATTTTGCTATCTGATTATCTGTAATAGGATAAGTAAAGATGTCAGGTGTTTTGATTTTCTTAAGATTTTTAAGTAACAATAGTTTGACTTTAAAGTAGTCATTTGGAAGACTTCTAAAGGAAAATTCTTCTCTAAGTTGTTATATAATTTGTGTAAGATTGGTATCTGAATCTTTTAAATCAATTGAAAAGTAAAGTCTGTATTTGCTGCTTAGATCCTGGTATGCAAATGGTAGTGGTTTTTTTAGTGGTAATAAGTCAAAAAACTGAAAGGTATACTATCACATGTATAGTAGTCTTGTAGTTTCTTTTTGAAATATGCCAAATTATTTAATTGGCTACATTCTGTAATAGGGAAGAGATCTCTAATTTCAGGATGTAGTTTGTGTATGCTTTTTGGAATTGGGTCTAAGGTCTTAAAATATTTTTCTGGCAATTGGTCAAAGTTGTAAATTCTATACAGTCCTGTTACAATAGCTTTTGTTTGTGATTTTGTTTTATAGAGAGCTCAAAAGGGAGTATTTGTAAGTTTTCTTGTGGTATTTCACTTGGGTCTGCTAGGAGAGGGGCTAGTTGTGAAGAGAAGGCATTCTGTAATGCTTCTTGTATTTCTTTAAATTTGATTGAAGTTTCATTCTTAGTAAAGCCTTTGTAATATTTAATTAAGTGACATATAGTCTTGGCTGTATTTGTTGTAAAGTTTGTATTAGTAAAATAATCGATCATAATTTTTTGTCTAAGTTTGATATATATAGTATCTCTAATTGCTCTTGTTGTAATTGTGATTTTATGTTGTGTTTTGTAATTCTCGATTGCTTCTCAATGGAGTAGTATAGATTGCTTATTTCTAGTAAATATAAGAAAGAAGGCATGATCCTAATATTTGAATTTTGCCTCAATTGCAGGATGGAGAGAGAAGTTAGTTGGTTTGGTTTGCAACTTGTGCACTGTGAAGTTGAAGATTCCTTTTTTTGTTTTAAGTGCAGTAATAATTTTATCATATCCCCAAGCACCTTTGTCGAAGAATTGGATGATTCTATTTTGTAGTCTATTATATATACTATCTATCCATTCTTGAGTGTAGTCTATCTCCATTTCAGTTTGCATTTTGTTAGATGAGAGAATATTTTTTTTAGTCATTTGACTGTAAGTAAGTGGCTTGTGTTTTTCTGAATTGCTGTCTATAGTTGCAACCAATTTTGTGTTCATATAGTTATTATCTGTATTTGTGTGTTCTTTGTTGTCTAAGATATTGTGTTGCTTGTCTGTCTGTTTTAGACTATCATTGGTGTTGGGACTTTCTAAAATGGGTTCTAATAGGGATATAAGATTGGTTAATTCTGTAAATGTGTTACCAAAACCAGTTTGTACAGGTTTGTTGTTGTTGTTTGTTTGTTT
Organism: Cetraspora pellucida; assembly: GCA_910591915.1. Taxonomy (NCBI): domain Eukaryota; kingdom Fungi; phylum Glomeromycota; class Glomeromycetes; order Diversisporales; family Gigasporaceae; genus Cetraspora; species Cetraspora pellucida. The sequence goes on along the minus strand of CAJVQA010007713.1, from coordinate 6,023 downwards.
GTGATAATGTCATAGCTGAATTTGATAAGAGTGAGCTGGATTGCCTACTTTTTGCATTGCTTTGGGGTCTTGGAAGAAGAGTATGTCATTTCTTTACTAGTGCATCTGAATAGGTGGAGTCTTTTTTGTACCAGTTTTGCCTTTCAAGGAGCTGTTGTTGCATGAACTTGTAGTTTGTTTTCCCATCTGTAATTTTAGTATAGCTCAAAGAAGAATATAAATAAGAGGCTAATAGGCCTGTATTGATTTTCTTTTTCTATTAAAGTGTTGTCAGTTTCACTTTGTTTCCTTTTAATCTTGTCTAAGTTTTTTAGCTTATCTTGTTTGTTGACTGTGAGCCCAAGACCAGAGGCAGCTGTTAGTTACTAAAGATTTAATTATTTTGTAAATTTCTATACATATGTTTTGCTGATTATTTGTTTACTTAGTATTTTGCGATCTACAGAAGAGAGTTTTTTTTTACTAAAAGATCAACATATTGATTAATTTTTTTTGTTTTTATATTATTGTTTCTGTTTTTAATAAAGATTATACTTTTTTCCAAATATAAATAAACAAAAACTTTAATTCTTAAAATAAGTCTCAGGTTTGTTAAATTGGATTTGGCTATAAATGAAGGTAAAGAAGAATTTAAAAAAGTATTTGATAATTCTAGCAATAAAACAATATTGAGTTATCTAAATAGTTGCATCGATGAGTATAATCTTCATACTAAAGACAACTCTGATGATGCACTTAATGATAAAAATAGCATCTTCAAAGGTTTTACCTATAGTGCAGAATATAATGATTTAAAAATTGCTCTTATTGCAAAGTATTGAAAAGAGATCTGTTTAAGTAAAGAATTCAAAACTTCTATTAATAAGCTTAAAGCAAAAACCTTATTTAAAGAAGTTGCTGAAATTTATTATAAAGATAATCATTTGAAACATGAAGCACAAGCATGATTTGAAGCTATCTCATAAACAATTAACTTTATTTAGAATATAGTTTATTTACTTTTTCATTTTTGTACTATTATATTTTTTATTTAAATAAATGATTATATTTTTTTTGTTATTTAAATTCTGAATTAAGCATTATCTTTTTAATCATTAAATTATATACAATGAGCATATTTAGTTCTAAACTAAATGAGTTATCAGACTCTATTAGTATTAAAGAAGTTGAGTTATTAGACTCGATACATAAAAGTACAGAGAAATTTGAAACTGTGTTTAACAAGAGTAGTAATGATATTATCAAGTCTGTTTTATTTAGCATTATTGAAACACATAAAACTCTTAGAGGTGCAGTTACTAACTTGGATTGGCTTCTAAGTTAATAGTATTTTGGATATAGATAAATTGAATAAGAAAAGACCTCTAACTTTGTAATTAAGTTTCTAATATATAGTAGGTAATGGTTGTTTTGGTAATAGAAGTTGAAAATATAAATTTGGGATTACAGTAAAGGTGTAGTAGTTAGTGAGTTTGTGTTTAAAATATAAAAGATATTAAAGTAATTGCTTGCTTGTAATTAAAAATTAAGTTTTTAATTCTAAAAAGAGTTCTTGATATCTTTTTAGTAGTATTAGAAGTATTGCAACATAGTTGTCTGTGAGTTTGTCAAACTTTAAAATTTTTTTAATGCATTAACAATGGCCCTTATATATAATCTTTATGTAATTAGAAGCATAAATGGTAAGATTTCTTGAATATGTTTAGGAATTTCATTAGAATCTAATAGTAAAAGTATAAGCTTTTTTTGGAGTACACTATTAATTGTAGCTTGAATAGATGTAGGTGTTTGTTCATTCTCATTTTGGATTTGTAAAAAACCTTTTGCATAGTAGATGGTTTTATAAATCATTAAGAAGATATAGTTGGTAAAGTTGGTGTTTAAAAGGTATTGTAATATAAGCATTTGTTTGAGTATCATATTTATAGTTTTGTAAGTGACTGCATCTGTAATTGTAATTTGATTAGTTTGTTTATAAGTGGCTAAAGCATTATTGTATAGGTTAGTATATTTTTTCTGATATGCTAAAGTAGCATTTGGATTTTTGGTAAATGTGATAAATAATCTGGTATTGAGATATTTAAATTTAAAAAATATTGCTAGTAGAATTGTAAATTGGATTGTTGTAATAATAAGTTTGTAATTGATGAAGTCACTAATTCCAATTAATGTTAGAAGTACCTTAGTTATTGCTTCATAGGTTCAGGTTTGCTAGTCAAATGGTGTATTAATTTTGTCAATAATTTTGGCATACAAAATATCTGCCTATTCTAAGTCATCAATGTGATAAAACTGAGATATATTGAGCTGTTTTTGTATAATTCAGCTATAGGTTGGCTTAGTAGTATTTTGTGTATCTAATATTGTAGTCATAGATGTTGGTAATGATGTAGTAATGTTGTTAGATAATTCTGGATAAAGTAATCCTTCTATATTAAGTAGTTGTAGTTTGGGTTATTTTTTGCTTTGATGTTAACCAGTTGTTAATTGTGTTGCTTTAGCTGATAATTTGCTAATTTTTGCAGTTGTGTGTTGTGAAAAAAAGAAGTGTTTATTTCTTCTAATATGGGTCTTGTGTTCAGCCTGAATGGTACTGTTTGGTGTTTTCAATATGGGCTAAGTTTGTGTATTATTTATTGTTATACTTATAATAAGATCAAATGTTAGTTCATCCTTTTATGTAAGATTACTTGTTTGTAATAGTTCTTTAACTATATCTAGTACTGTAATCATATTATAAGATATCACTAAAAGGTCTTTACTGTGTTTAGATATCTTATATGCCTTTTGTGCTTTTTTATATAACTAAATGATTAGACTAAGATCACAGCTACATGTGCTTCTAGAAAATTTGACACTGATGTTTATAGAGTTGTTTTTAGTAGTTGTAAAATCAAAAACTATTAACTATAAAGCTTTCTTATGCTTATATAACTATTGTGCCAGAAAGGTAATAAGATTAAAGATATGACTAGATTTAGTAAGATCAACTGTAAAGAGTTATTTGTTAGTAAAGTCAAAGATAAGAAAAGTAACTGTAAAGATGAGTTTGACTCAGTCTTTTATATTAATACTGATAAACTCTTTTGCATATTTAGTAGAAGAGTTAGTGGTTGAGGTTGTAGGTAAAAAGTTCTTTGAAATAGTAGATTTGCTTGTAAAATAAGCTAAGAAAGAAAAGAAAAAGTTTTTTTAAGAGGTTGTTTGGTTCAGAGTTTATAATGGTTAGTTTATGAATTTTCTACTAATTTTTTAGCATTTTTTGAAGCTAACATCTTGTGTCTATATACTGGGTTAGTAAAAATATAAAGGTTATTAGAACCATTTTCACTAGAATGCAAGTTGTTTTTTGCAGTACTTTTTTTAGTATTGTTCTATTCAGTGCTGCTAGTAAGAGGTTTTTGTAAGGTTGACATCTCTTTTAGGTCAAGTTTATATTTAGAACAAGTTTAATTAGAGATCCAAATTTGATTTACTTAGTAGTTATTGCTTTATTCTTGCTAAAATATTTTTTGCTTTTTGTTCAATTTTGGTAAAAATAATTTATAAAAAGAGTTCTTTTTTGCTAAAATTAATTGTTAAAATTTTATTATAAAAATTAATTTTAAAAAAATTAATGCAAACAAATTTGCTATATTACAATTTAAGGAATAACTTCTGGTATAATAAATATTTATCTAAAACAAATATTTATTTAGAGTAGTATCAAGATGTATTAGCAAAATTTTCTGAAAAAGAAATTTCTAATATACTCATAAAACTCCAAACAATAAACTTGTAGTTTCTTTAGCATAAACTATAAAATGCTTAAACATGCAATTTTATTATTTCTTTAAGTTATAACTGCTTATTTAACAGATAAATTATAACTAACAGTATATTTAAACAATAAAAAGAAAAAAAATTCTTTTTATTTTTAAAATATCTATTTTTAATAGAAATTTAACTAATATTAAACCTATTAGTCTTTTAGAATATATTAAAAGACTCTATACCAAACTTTTTACTAACTGCTTAAACACTACTTTTATATTACATTCAATATTATCTTCTTATAACTATATTGTTCTTTCTAATAACAGTATAACAATATCAATCTATTGTGATAGGTAAATAGCAAGTTTGTCACTCCAATAGGCAAGACCTTATATAATGCTACTAATATAGCAGAATAAGGCTTTAAGGCATAAAATCAATTTGGCAAATATACTTTTATTTTTTTTATTTACTGTTTATTTAATTTTCTTTTGTTTAGATATTAAACTAACTACTATTACAATATTTACTTTATTATGCTGACTTCAATCTTTCTTTAACTATTTGAAGTGACAAATATAAGTATTTTATTAAAATTTTATTTGCTTTTTATACATTTTTGTTATTACTAATAATTTCTCTATTTAATTTAGCTTTTCCTTTTATTTTTCTACAATTTTGCCTTTATGCAATCATGCTATCACAGGTTTTACTTAGATGGGTAAATATTGTTATCTTAATTGTTTTATTTTTATCTTATTCTATTGCAACTATACTAACTCATCCCTTTATTACTTCAGATTCCACCACTTTGAAACATTATCATCATAGTGTAATGCCTTTCCTAATTTGGGTATATTTGTATATCTTGGCATAGTAGGCCTGATTATACATGTTTCACTATTTTTAGAGGTTAATAGTGCATATATAATCTATGGTTCTGATCATCATTTGTGTTATATATCATAATGCATGAATTGTTACATTTTTCTGGCTTATAATACTATATACTTTACAACATAATTAAAGAAGCTTCTTGCAACTTTAAAGAATTTTAGCTTATATTTTAAAATATAAGCAAAGTCTATAATTTAGTAAACCTTAATTTCTTTTGCAAATCTTTAATCTAAATCAATATGTCATCTAAATTAATTGATGTTCTTACTAATCATCTTAATAATTGTTACAATCAAGTTATAACTAATTTTGAACTTATAAATTTAAATTTTGTTAAAAATGAAATTAATTAAGAGAAAACAATAATACTACTATTTTGGCATATTTATTATAACTCTCTCATTTACAAAATTGCATTTCAATTTCAGGTTATAATTTTTTGACAACATGAAAAAACTAATATTTTCAAATCTTTACTTTTTTTTTTTGGTATTAAGGTGAAGCCTTGCTCCTATCTTTTATTTGTAGTCATTAAGTAGTGATAATTACATGGAGTTACTAGATACAAAAAGAAGTTCTATATATGGCTAAAACCAACACTTGCAGTCAGAGCTAACTATTAAACCACTAATTATAAAACTATAACTCTAAGTAATATAAATGCTACATGCAAGTGTAAGAGCTCAGACATATTTATCTGCAGCTTAAACCTACTAGAGTGGCTAAGGCTTACCTAAATTAGTTGAAATTTTCTAAATAATGTTCATTACTCTAGTATACACTAGTAAGCTACTCATAGATTTCACTAACTATTTATACTATCAAAAGTTAATTACATCATTATAAAGAAAAGAAAACAAAGGTAAGATAAATTAAATAATAAATAAAGTGTGGTTAAAAAAGTAAAAAAATAATGTTAATTGAATAAGCAAATAGATAAAGAAAGTTAACAGAATTGCAAGAATATAGCTAAGATAAGTGATATAGATTGGAGAGGTAAATAAATAAAGAAGAGTTAACAGAAATATATAAATATTGCTAAAGGAAAAGACTATTATCAAGTTTATCGATGATTTTAGATATATTGAAATTGTAGATAAAGTTAGTTTCTGATACTGTAGGTATAACAATGTTAAGTTTTTTGATAATGTATTGGTTTGCTTAATTGAAGTATGACTTGTTAAGGTTTTTTTAAGTTGAGTAATAGTTGGTTTAGAGATTTGAGTGATGTCATAATAGGCAATAATTCTGGCTAGGATTTGTGGATCACTTGTTTGAGAAAAGATTTTGTTCAATGCTTCTTTGAGATTGAGATTAATAATTTCATTGTTTGTTGCTGCAGATTTAAAGTAAGCTTTAAGATAGCAGTA
>CAJVQA010007712.1:0-13579 GCA_910591915.1 Cetraspora pellucida | reverse complement strand
TACTTAATAAAATATTGAGTAAGAGACAAATGTTTGCAGCAAAAATTTGGTACAAGTGATCGTCGGAAAGAGTTAGTGATTTGCGTCCGATTACCAATCTTGTACACATTTATATATACATATTTATATTGAATTATATTAAAATAATTATACTAACTTATTATTTCAATATATATATATATAAACTATCTTCAACTATCCATAACTTCAAAAAGATTATAAATAAATTTAAAAATATATAAATAATATATTATAAATATATATAAGATTAATAATAAAGACTAAATCAAAGTTATAATTTAAAAAAAATAATTTTATAATAAAATTATTTAATAAAATTTTTTTGTTAAAATATAATAGTGATTTTTTTATATTTTTTGAATTATTAATAATTTTTAATAGAAAAACATTGTTTTGAATCTTTTAATTGTATTATAACTAATTTAAAAATTTAATATATAGTTTAGAAAATCTTTATCACTAATCTTGTACACATTTATATATGCATATTTATATTGAATTATATTAAAATAATTATATTAACTTGTCATTTTAATATATATATATATAAACTATCTTCAACTATTCACAATTCCAAAAAGATTAATTGAATAAAAACTTTTATAATTTATAAAATATAAGTCATTTTTGATAGGAGGATGAATAGATATATATGACCCATCTATTATACCAATAACATTAAATAAATTATGCTCTAAATCAGTTATCTTATATTTAAATTTTTGGATAAATATTACTAGTTGTATACCTTGTAATCACTTTATTTTTTCTTGTTTCAAATCCAATAATGTCTTCAAGAATTAATCTGTAAAATGAATAACAGACTCTTAACTTATTCCAAGAATTATTCTAAAACTTGCACATCTGCTATATTAACTAAATGCTACAAAACAATAACAATTTGTTTTCATATAGGTGTTGTATTAAAAGCTTCAAATTTAAAGCAGAATGTGTTTCTAATTAAGAAACAGTAATATTAAATATTGAGAGAATAATACAAAAATAGTAATGGAAAGAATTATAACCCTTATTGTCAGAAAAATATAAAAAAATATCAAACTAGAATCTACTAGTTTTAGGCTTTATTGATATTGGGTTATTATATTAGATAAAGAAATTATTAACAAAATAGTTGAACTTGTTACTATATGAGTATAAACTAAGAGATGATAAGTGTTAGCTATTGTTTTTTATATTTGCAAATTTTTTTTATTATCTATAAAAACCTTTAATGTGAGAAGTAAAATAATAATTTGTTGCTGAACATAATGATCCATGATAATTTACTTGTGTAATCTCTTTGAAAACTCAATTAATTGTAGAATTTTTTCAAATTAATAATAAAAAAAAGATGGTTTGTTAAAAAAAGATTATTTATTTAAATGACAAAATTATTTTAATATTTTTTATTAATAAAATATTATATTTTCATAATAAACTTTATTATATTATGTATATTAATTATAATAATAAATATGATTAATTAATTTTAAATATTTTCTACTAACTAATATTTATTCTCTAACACTTTTTGATCTATTGATTGAGATGCTTGAGAACACCCTTAAAATCATTGACAGAATGAAATAGTTGTATATATTGAAAAAATGTCAGCTGTGTTAGAAAAATTGCAGAACCAAAATATAGATAACTACTCTATTCAACTACTAATACAAACCTTAATATTGGCAAGACTTCAATTAAGGCATAGGTTGATTGATCTGAGCAGTTAGGATAAATTACATTTGTGATGCTCACTTTGGGTTTAGATAAATATTCTCTGACTGTCAAATAAGTTTTTTTATTGTCTTTTTATGAAATCTGTGCAGTAACTAAGGGCATTCTCAAGCCCCAACCCCAATGTGATTAGCTAATGATCATAATAGTGCACAACAATAATTATATTTGCATGGAATTTTTGATAACAAATTGAATATGCAAATTATGAAGTAATCAAAGTTTGCCCAAATATTATTCTTTATGTATTTAGCCAATAAACATGACAATGCTCATTTACTACAATTAATCAAAATAAGAAGTCTAATTGATACTTGAGTGATCCATTGATATTTTATCAAATGTCGTTATTACTACATTTAGTTCATTAACATTCGGTAGTTGCAAAATAAGATTAAATAATAAGGTTACTTGTGCGATCTTTTTGAATACTCAATTAATTGTAAATTTTGTCAACCCAGGTATAAAAAAAAGGTGGTCTGCCGTAAAATATTTGTAAATTGAAATGATAAACTCACATAATAATTTTTACTAATAAAAATTTATTGATTACATAATAAACTTTATTAAACTACAATGTTTATCTAAATATTCATTATGATGTTAAACACTTTTGACTCTGTTAAAATATTTTCCGCTAAGTAAAATTTATTCACCGACATTTTTTGTCCAATTGATTAAGATGCTTAAGAACATCCTAAATCTTAGATAATAATAGATCAATAAACTAGGTAATTTATTTTAAATGCATCAATAATTAATAATTAGTACATATCATGAATTTTAATAGGCTATTTCAACATTTAAATCAATTATAATCAGTTACAAATTATTAATAAATTGTATAATGAAGTTATATATTTGTAGCCATGGCTACTGTAGCCACATTCCATAAAAGCCAACCAATTTTAAAGATCAGGTGTAACGTAACACGATCAGAAAAATTATCAAAAATTATCTATAACTTAAAATTAAGTATATGAAACTACTCGTTGGGTTCTAACAAAAAAAAGTCCTTGCAAATTTTACTATAAAATATCTACTTTTACCCGCATCATATCCTTACCTCAACCTAACCCTAAGAACAAATAGCATGGTTATTTTAGTTACGGCTACAGTAGCCTATGGCTACAAATATATTAATTCTTAAAAAAAAACAGTTTTATAAAAGAAATCAATATAGTAATTTATTTAGAAGTCAGATAATGTTAGAATATTAATCATTATTAATCATTATTTATTTATTTCTAAAGAACTTTTATTTTGCGATCGACCTCAAGCAAAACCTTATAAAATTTGCTAATAGAAATAACTTTTGTCCCCCGTTAATTACGCAATTTCCTACGACTACGCAAAATTCTACAGCTACGGCTACAAGGCAAAATTCTACGTTTACAACGCAAAATTCTACATTTACAACGCAAAATTCTACGTTTACAACGAAAAATTCTACTTTTACAACGAAAAATTCTAACGCTACAACGCAATTTTCTACGCTCACAACGCAATTTTCTACGGCTAAAACACAATTTTCTACGGATACAGCGCAATCTCCTGAGGTTACAACGCGATCTTCTACAAAGCGACCGAAAACAAAACGACCGAAGCAAACAAAGCGACCGCAGAAAACAGGGAAAAAGGGAAAGGACAAGGAAAAGGAAAAGGATAATGGAGAAAAGGGAGGTAATAAAGGAGGCGGTGGTTTTGCTGGCGCTGCTGGTGGTGCAGGCGCAGCAGCTGTTGCTGGTGCAGCTGGTGCCATTGGTGCTGAATTTGGCGGTGCCCTGGCTTGTGCCTTTGGTCTTGGTCTTGTTGCTGGTGTTTTAATTCCTTTCAATGATGATAACAACGTAAAAGCTAATATTCAAAATGAAGTCACTCAGCCTCCTCAACCTGCTCAACCTTCTCAAACTTTTCTAAATGTGCCTACAACTCAACAATTCACAATTCAGTTTACATCACAACTATTCGCAACTCAGTCCAATACTACTCAACTATTCACAACTCAATTTAATACTACTCAATCTACAATTCAGCCTACACCAACTACTTCCAATGCTGAAACTGTAGTTATAGATCTACGGCAGTTTCCCATGGAATTGGTTTATATAGTTATAGATCTACGGAAGTTTCCCATGGAATTGATTTCTAGAAACTAGATTTGAGAGTAAATAGGATTGGTATTTATAATTTCAAATAACTAAAAAGACAAGGAATTTTATAATATATAAACACAGCATACTTTTAAATAAAACTTTATGATCTGTTATGTTTTTGAACATCACATTAAAATATCATAAATAAAAATTGGAATACAAGTCAAATTTATTCCTTTTTAGAAAAAAAAATAATTAAATTAATATTATTGTTATATTTATAAACAAATTATTTTTATTCAATGTAAAAAAGGTTAATAAACTTATTGGTGTCCATATTATGAAAAAATCTTTAATTTCAATTTACTGGTTTGGAAATAGGGTATTTTGTTTATTATATTAAAAGCTTGAAAACTTAACCTTTTACTAAAAAATAAATACTGTATTATAATGAAAAGTATTTTGGTTTTAGAATTCAAATTGAAGCTGGAAAATAATTATCAATCATGTTTTTTTTTAAATGAGACGTCAATCGCTCAGCCAAACTGGCATAACATTAATTAGTGATATTTTAAGTACATACATAGTTTGTGAAAGTATAGCTAGTCGCACGTACAATTTTAGTCATTGTCCATTTAAGGATTTTATCTTAAGATTACCCACTATCTGTCATACCTGACCTTTACTTGTGGGTGTCTTATTTAAACTCTCTAGATTGCCTAATTAGTACCTGTATACCTCTAACTATTTTATCCTAAGACTGACTGATCCTGTGTTACCTCTTATTAAGGACCATCTAGGTTTGATATCATCTCTTTTTGTACTATTACTTTGATCATAATAATGTCTGACATCTAGCAATAAAGTGCAAAGAGTTTTTTTATTAATTTATTTACCCATTCTTTAGACCTTAACAGAGTTATGCTTTTTCAAAGTTTATTTGTACCTTAGTACTTATTTTACAGTATATTCCTTGTATTTTAGTATATTTTTGCTTTGTTAAACTCGCAATTCAGATAGCTCAAAAGAGTTGTAATTTGTCTCTAGTATATTGAATCCAACTTGATATCTTTTTTCTTTAGTTCAACCTAATAGTTGATTGGTAGTACCTCTTACCTAGAGGTTCTTGTCTGTTTGATTTCTTTATATTGATATCTGTTTTTTTAGTTTAATTTTTACAGTAATACTGTAAAAGATCTTTGTTATTTTTCTATTTAGTTTTTTTCAAATGGGTTTTAGTTTTTCATAATTCTATAAATTTATATTGTTACAAAAATTTATCTTAGATTTGTACTGTCTAGTACTAATTTTATCTTTTTGTGTAATCAAGATTATACAGATGTTCTGTAACCTGTTACTTATGTTCGTATAATCATAATTACAGGTATCTTATTCTGACTGATTAATAAAATACTATTATTGTAATACTATTTATATATTACATAAAAAATTATTCAAATATTGCTTTTAATGAGTTTTAAACTTACAACCTATTACTTGAAAGATTAACAACTTATTTATTTTATTAAGTTACTATATTATTATCAATTATATAAAAAGAATATTATAAAAAAAGATGTGACAACTTAGTAAAGTAAATAAGTTGTCAACTTCTTAAGTAGTAAATTGGAGGTTCAAAATCTACTAATAGTAAAAATTTGGAAAACTACCTATGTTATATTGGTATTATAGAAGATAAGTAATATTATAGCAATAGTAATGACATTCTATTAATTAGAATTAGATACCTGTAACATAATTGCATCAGCTTGACTGGCAGGTTATAGGACATCTGTGCAATGCTGGAGTTATATAGAAAAATGCAAACTGACATCAGATAATATAAACCAAAATAAGTTCTTGTAACTATATAAATCCAGTAACTAAAAAACCAGAGTCTACTTAGAAAGAACCAAGTAGAGAGGTAGTATAGATCTTTGAGAATACCACTATAAAAGCTAGACTTAGAAAATATATACCAATATAAAAGAAATTAAGTAAGCAAGAACCTATAGTGAGAGGTACCACTAACCAGGTTACTAGAAGTCCCAAAACAAAGAAAAAGAACTTTGGAAAGCAGATCCTGGATACCAGGAACAGGTCATAATCTTACTAGGCTATCTGAATTAGAAGTTTGAAGTTAGAAGCAAGGGTATACTATAAGTACTAGGGATATGCTGTGAAGTTGGTACTGAGGTTTGAGTGAACTTTACAAAAGCAAGCTCTGTTAACAATAAAGATTAAATATTGGTAGTTAGTTAGCAGAAGGGCTCTTTAAAGCCTTATAGTCAGGTAACATACTCTAAAATATGTAACAGTTTAACAAATATACAGAAAAAAAGGTCACAGTTAGATTAGACAGTATTTAGATATATGGAAACTTGTGTACTATTTGTTGGTATAAGTATAGAGAACAAAGTATTTAAATAGATAATCTTCTAGTAAATTGCAGGTATGGCAGCTAGTGTAGGACCTGCAATACAAATGGACTACTTAAAATAGATACCCAAAAGTTGTATATGTAACTAGTTGTATATTCACCTATACAAGTTATGTAATTATAATTAAAATATAATAAAAGCAATAGCTGCTGATAACTATGTTCTTAGCAAAAGCAAAAAAAGAATAAAATTAAGAAAAATTCAAATAAAATGAAATAAAATTAAAATTAAAATTTTATAATTTTTGTTATTAAGAAGATAATTTAAATTTTTTTGGTAAGAATATTATTGATTTAAAAAACTGTAACTCAGTTATATATAATTTAGAATTTTATATAATTAATAATAAATAATTTTTATAAAAGAAAATACTAGATTTGGCTAATAGCTGATTAAAGCTTTTAGTTATTTAGATTTAACAAGATAAGTCAAATGATTAAGAAATTGAAAAAATAATAATTTTTTTATAAAGTGTATAGGCTTTACTAGAAATAAGATTAATGTAAGATTATTAATAATATGAAATAAAAAGACTTATTATTTTTAATAAAACAATAGACATATATTTTTTTAAGATAATAATACTTTTATTTATAATAAGTTTTTAACTATAATTTATTTATTATATAAATCTTACTTTTTTTTATTTAATTTAATTTTTTTAATTTATCTAATTAAAACTTTATAATTATATAATTTATTTTTAATATTATATTCTCTTTTCTTAATATATTTAATAAATTGAATTGGTATAATTAATTGCTAAGATGTTTATATCAAGTAATTAATTACCTTACCTACTATACAAAAACTTGAATATCTTAATATGCAGTAACTATATAGAAACTATGTGGTAACTATATAGTTACTATTAAGTTTAATAGTAACTATATAGTTACTATACAGTTACTATGCAGTTACTGTGCATTAAAAAATTCAAGTTTCTGTAAAGTACTTATATATAATTCCAACAATTTATTCACATTACATTATTATATATTTTATAAAACTAATATAATTTTAAAACTTAATATAGAATATTATTCAAATAAAAAAATTTACTACTAATATAATTAAAAAATAAAAATAATTTTTATTTTAGTAGTAAATAAATTAATAATAATTTAAAAATATAATAAAACTGATTTACTTAAAGCAAATAAGATAACTAACACTTATTAGCCATTTATATCAAATAGGTCTTGTTACTTTTGTTTAATATTGAAAGATAATTTAAATAATATAAAATTAACTATCATATTACTTAGAACACTTTATAATGTAAAGAAAATAATTAATAATAATTATAAGCATTATTATTTAATTTATTCTAAAATAAATACTTTTTGAAATATAAGATATAGTATTTTGTATTATTAAATTAAGTAATATATATAAAAACATATTATATAAGTATAATTATTTTTTTTGGTATTAAGATAAGTCCTTGCTTATATTTTTATTAGTAGTTTTAAAGCTAATAATTGCATAAAATTATTATATACAAAAATAATTCTATATAAATGCTATAGTCAAGATCAACACTTGGAGTTAAAGCTAACTATTAAACTGCTAACTATATAACCACTTAAATACAAATAAAAAAGAAAACTATATTCAAAAATAAAGCTCAAACATATTTATCTAATACTTAAACCTACTAAACTTATTTAGCATAAATTGAATAAATAAATAAAAGGTGAATAATAGGTAAATAGCAAAAAAAAATCTGCCATTATTTTAACCTATATTTGCCAATTAATGGCAACATAATAGTAGCATAATAGCAGAATAACAGTAAAATAACAGGAGGTTTGTTAATATAAGTAACATAATAGTAATATAATAGCAAATAATAGAACAGTTCTATTATTTTATTTTTAGTCTTTGTAACTAAAAGCAAAATAATAAAACTGTTCTATTATTTTGCTATTATATTACTATTATGTTACTTATATCAACAAACCTCCTATTATTTTACTATTATTCTGCTGTCATGATGCTGTTTTGCTGCTATTATTTAGCAAATATAGAGTAGAATAATGGCATTTTTTTTATATTATTAACCTATTATTTACCCTTTATTCATTTATTCAACCTGTATAAATTTGGATAATTAAAATATAATTAAAAGAAATATTATATTTGATCTAAAGAATAGTTCATATATTAATTTTTTTAATAATATAACTAATAGCTAGACATGTATTGGAGTTTGAATATGTTTAATCAAGTAGTTCATATAAATATAAATATGTGTATGTTTTATAATTGTATTTAATTTGTTTATTATAATTTGTTTGAGTTAAGTATTTAGAGAAAAAAAATTATTTTAAAAGTATTTTATTAGTAGTTTATGATGCTAATTTGTAATTAATATTAAGGTTTTGAATTATTTAGATTAGAAATTTAAATATAAGATATTTAAGTATAATATTAAGATAGAATAAGTTGTTATTAAATAGTATATAATAAAAAGTTTCATGGTTTTGAATTTTTTAAATAAGTTCTTCTTATTAAAATTTAAAAAAGTTCAGATTGTTTTGACTAATATATTTAACAATAATATCTTGTATAATATTGGTATATAATGTAGAATTAAAACATGTTTGCTAGTATGTTAAAGTATCAGACAGATTGTAATAAAAGAGTTTATATTATAAAATATATATAAGTATATTTTACAGAATTTGTAAATCAGTTTATACAAACAGTTAAATTTATACAAGCAGACAGTCAAATTTATATAGGTAGACAGTCAAATTCATACAAGCAGACAGTCAAATTTGTACAAGCAGACAGTCAAATTTGTACAAACTAACAGTCAAATTTATACAAAAATTAACTATCAAATTCATACAAACTGACAACTAAATTTGTACAAGTTGACAACTAAATTTGTACAAGTTTATAACCAAATTTATACTTGTATATATAGATTTATTAACACTAGTAAATAAGATATAAAAATATGTTTGCTATATAATAAGAGAGCATTGTAGATTGCTTGCATATTTTCAGATTATAGTCATACTTTTATAGGCATTATAAGAGTAAATAAAGTGCAAGACTTTTAGAATTATTATATGAGGCCTATGCAGTAAAAAGGGCCCAAACTTATAATTTTAAAAAGAACTTTTTTTATATAAATTAATTTAAAATAAGATTAGAATTATTTTATTTTATTTTTTTTTTTGTGTTAAGGTAAGGTTTTGCCTTTATCTTTATTAATAATTTGTTATAGGCAACTACATAAGTTGACACAGGCCAGAGCCAATTTACAAATTTTTTACAAGAATGAAACTCAGACTATAAATGAAATTATTATCTAATTTATCTAATTTATCTGCAACCTAAACCTACTATAGTAGTTAAAACTTATCTAGATTTAATAATATAAAATATAATTAGTTGAAGTATTCTAGTTTATCTATTCAGATATCTATTTAGTTAGTTTTTTATTAGCTTTTCCTTGTAGTAGGCAAGTATAAGAATTGTAAAAGTATCTAGTATGTTGTTGGTCAGAAAGACCACAAGTGCAACTGTAAGTATATATGGTTCTGGCTTGTATTAAGGATCTAGATGTATTTGTATAGTTTGTTTGTTGGTTACATAATAGTTGGTTAGAAATATTGTTTGTTGCTTTTATTCAGATAGTTTGATGCAGTAAGGTTTTCAAATTTGGTTGTAGATATTGTGTGATAATTGAATTAGAAATTTTATTATAGTGATAATTGCTAGCTAATTGCTAATTGTATATTTTCATATAGTATTAATTAGTAAAAATGAAATAAAGCCTTGTAATGTTGTGTATATATTTGTGTAATTTCTAATAAGGTTGTTTGGAGAGAGATATAAATGATTAGTAAGTTTATTGTGTAGTTCTTGTAGTTGTATAGTTGTTATATTTAATTATAAATAATTAAAGAATTGTTGTATTGTATTGGTAATAGTAGAGTTAAATGTAAGTAAGTTTGGGCAGGTTAGCCAATATAGCTGACTGTCATATGTATTGCATAAAATGCAATTAAGATTAGAATATGTTGTTTAATAAAGAGAATGTAAATAAAATAATGTAAGTAGTATTTTTAGCATTAGCTAATTTTAAATGTTTTTTCTTGGCATAAAATAAAACTGATATAAGATTTAGATCTTTTGTGATTGTTGTTAAGGAAAAGCCAGGTAGCATTCTAGTTAATTTGCAAGAATAGAGAAAGGATGTTTTTTATTTGATGTTGAGAGAATTACATTGTTGACTATAAATTGTTTGCAGTTGTTGGAGTTAAATATGAATACTAATGCCCATTAAACTTTAGTTATTAATATGAAGTTGGAATTTTGATATATGATGTTGTACTTATATATTTTATATGTTTCTAATATTATATATATTGTGATTAAGTAGTATACTGTTTGGTGTAGATATTGAGAGTTTAGCTTTGTGTTTCACTATAGTAAGGTATTGTAATGTAATTTGGTTGCATATTGTATATAATAATACTATATTGTATATATAATACTTTAAAATTGAGATAATTATAATATTGATAATATAAGCAGCTTGTTTGTCTGTAATATTTTTTAGTTTTAAGTATATAGTTGAGTCCAAGTATTTCTTGTTATATTAGTTTAGTTTGTAGTGCATATTGTAGAACAGCTATAAACCATTACCTAAGAATTTAAAAGAAGTGTTGTTTAGTTGTGCTTGAATCAATTGGTTTATAAAATTAATATATATAATAGATTTGGTATTTAAGGTTAAAAAGAATTTATGTAGATTAACTTTTATATAAGCTATTATATAGAAGAATGTAGCTATTTGAACAATTGCTTAAAGTTGTTCTATTAAGTTTGCAAGCCACAATGTATCATCCATATATGCCAATACAGATGTAGAGGCAGTAGCAGATTAATATCTACTGGGACTAATTTGAGTAAACCATTTGGTTGTAATAGTATAACTGGTATATGTATTATATATATAACTTATTAAGTGATTATAGTAGATTCACCAAAGAAGAGAAGTTATGATTTCACCATGGCTTATTTATCTTAACCTTATATAAAGGTGTAAGTTCAAGATTAGTAATAATTTGGTTAGATTGATCATATAAAAGATTAGTAAATATATTAACTAATTGGTAAGGCATGTTAAATCTCTTAAGAGCTTTAGTTAACAGGTTTATGTTAACAGAATTGTAAGCTTTATTTATATTCTAAGATAGAATCCAGATATGTTTTTTAGTACATTTGGCATTTTCAAGAAAGTTATTAAATATGTGAATTGGGATGTTAGTTAAATTGTCAGAAAGTGTAACATAGTTATATTGCTTAAGAATTTGATGTTTTGTTAGAATATGTGATAGTCTGTTAGTAAGAATTTTAGTATTTAGTTTTTTAGTATATTCAATTAAACTATAGATTATGTATTGTTAAAATTTTTATCAAACTATGGTCTTTTGGAAATAGAGTATATTTTGCTACATTTTCATTGTTTTGAAATGTTTTGTATAATTAAATATCTATTAAAAAATGCTGTAAGTACTAACAGCATATTGGAACCTAAATGTTTAATCATTTTATAACTAATTTCTGTTAGGCCATAGGTCTTGTTAATGGGTAGTTGTTGTATAATGTTCATAATTTCTTCAATAGTGATTTCTTAAAGTATAAAGGTGTACTATTCTCTATTAATACTATGGTTAGGTTGGTAGATATCTTTCCAATTATTTTTAAAAATATCTTCATCAAGTGGATTGTAGGCTATATATTTATTGTAATAATTACTAACATGTTATTTAATTTCTGTAGAGTTAGTAATTAAGCTATCATTAGCTTTGCTATTTTGAAGATATATTGTGTCAGTGTGTTAGTTTAATATACTATTAATCATTTTGGTTAGTTGGATAATTAGATGTTTACATTATTTGTTAGTGGCTAGGTTAATATGTTTCTAAGATGCTTAGCATTTTCTAGGTTTCTGGCATTGTAAAATGTTTTTCAGAAAGTTTTTGTATATTGTATCCATGTAGTTAGGTTGCATTGATGGTTAGAAAAAAGTTCAATAGTAAAGTTATGAGTGTTGTTGATGTAGTTAATTAAGTTATAAATATTAGTAGGTAATGGTATTTGGTAAAAAAAATATTTTTTGATATAATGTATTATATGATCTATAGTTTTAAGATTATGATGTAATTGAGTTGCTTTTGGTGTAAATGTATGATAAAAATTTCTAATAGAGTATTTTTTGTTAGAAATATGTTGAATTGCAGCATTAATAATGCTGGTGTGTATTTTGTAACATGTTTTTTCAAAGCTTTTTGCTGTATTTGCTACAGTTAAAATCTGGTGTTGTATTATATTAGAATTTATTTAATCTGTAAATTGTTTTAATCTTCTTTGGATATAACTTTGTAATTAAATATTTATTGTTTGCTTTTACTTTTATGTTTGACCTTGGTTATAGCAAATAGGAATGTTCATGTTAATGTTAAGATTTGGTAATCATTATTAGTAGAAGATGATAAATTGTCAAGTTTGAATTCTTGTAAATAAGATATAAGAGAATTATAAATCCAGATATAGTCAATTATAGTCTGATATCATGAACTGTGTTATATATTTTGTAGATTATTGGTATAATCTGCTAGGTCAAACATGTTGGTACTATGTAAATAATTAAATAATTAAAATTTAGTTGTTGATATTGTAATGGTATTGTGGTCTGCATTAAAGTTTTCAAGTATAATAAGATATAGATTTGAAGATATTTCTTGTTGTGTCTATGTAGTAACTGTATTTTGTATAAGTCTGCACTTACCAGTATTAGTTAATGAGAGATATACTAAAATTATTCTAAATTTATAGTTATTTCTAAAGAAAAGGTCTATAGCAATAGCACTATCAGATTAAACTCTTTCTGCAAATTCATTGCACAAAAATTAACTAAAAAATTCATTTGTCTAAAAACACTTATAACTATTTATTTTATTATGACAACCTGTCCTGGTCTCTTAAGTATCCCTTAGATTGTAACACAAGCAAATTTGACTGCGTAATTTTTTTAAAATTAATTTTTACAATAAAATTTTAACAATTAATTTTAGCAATATACTTTTTAAGTAAAAAATATATATTTTTTTTTTAGTATTAAGGTGACCTCTTTAGTCTTTTGACTTTTATTAATTACTTATCAGTATTGTGGTTTAATGAACCACTACAGAAGAGCATACAATTGGCTACATATGTAACTTTTCTATATTACCTATTTAAGGAGTCTGCCCG
>CAJVQA010007711.1:0-13579 GCA_910591915.1 Cetraspora pellucida | reverse complement strand
TAGGATGATTTGAGTAAAGTTGGAGGTTGTTAAATTTGGAAATTACTAATTGAGAATCAGTAAAAATATTAACTACAGAATTGTATAAAGCTATTAAGATTGTAATAATAATTGAGAAAAGCTCAGTTTTATATGATGAGGGCCAAAATTGTATTTTAGCAAAAAAAGAGTTAATAGTTTGATTATTGTTACTAACTTGGATCTAACTAATACTCATTGTGCATTAGTCAGTACCAATGTTAATTACTGAGCCATCAGTATAAAAGGATAGTTATTGATAAGAATAGTTATGTTAAGAGATAGATATGAGTTTGTTGGTAGTTTCACTTGAAAAAAGATTTCTCAAGCAATTGAATTAGAAATAGGAATTATAGGTAAAGGAGAAATACAGGTTGGATACTTGACAGCTGTAGAGCAGATAAGGTTTAAGTAATTTGCATTGAGGTTAAGTTGGTGTTTGAAATTAGTTCTGCCAAGAAATTGTATTGAAATAACTACAGAAACTTTAATAATACAAATTTGGTTAATTCTGTAAGAATTAAAGTGGCATCCTGTATATCATTTGTATTTGGCAAGGGGTAAAGGATAGAATTTTGAATAATTTAAATTTATATTAAAAGTTCAATGAGCAATAGAGTAATGGTTAGATGAGGAAAAGTATTTTTATATTTTTCTAATAATAATTTCTTTATTGTGATATAAAAGTAACCAAAGTTTAGATTTTGTAAGTTTTTTAGATGTATTAATAGTGTAATAAGTATAAGGGTTATGACCAGATAATTGGTAATATGGTAGTATATTTCAGTAGTAAGAGTGTGCTAAAATTGTATCTTTTAAATAGAAAAACTAAAGAGGTTTTCTTCCTTTAGGCAAGAATAAAAGTCTAGGTAAAAGATGTTTCCAATCTAATAAGGTATTGTTGTCACTATGCAGAGTTGTTCAAGATATATAATATTAGATTGTCTAAGTTGTTTTTTAATGATTAGATATTTAGAATGCTGAAATAAGATTGATTCTAGTGACTGGCCTTTATTACTAATTGTATAAGGTTATATAATATTAGGATTAGCTGAAATTACTAAGCCAAGGTAGATAAAAAGTTGAATAATTTTAAAGTTTAATGAGTGTCTGTTAGGACTATCAATAATTAATTTAGGATAATGTAAAATATTAATAGAAAACCATAAATTATTTTGTAGTTGTTGAAGTCTAATTCGAGTTGTAATGCCAAGAAGATCAGGGTTGTTGATTCATTAAAAATAGTTAGAGATGTGATGCTAAAGTTGAATATCCTATATATTATAAATATTATATAAATATAGGTTAAGCATTGTGCTATTTGATATATATCTGAAAAAATAAGACTTGTGTTTTGCTACAGTAAGATATTTAGATAAGATTTGGTTATATATAGTATGAGAAAGAATAGTGTTATGTAGTCAATATTTCAAAATTGGAATGATTACTGTATTAATAATATAAGCAATTTGTTTGTTAGTAATTTTCTTTGTGCTAGCAATATTGATAAGATTATAAGTCTTTTTTTTTATTAGTTTGATAACTTGGGATTGTTTATTATTAAGTGTAAACCAACATCTGTAAAACTTGAAGAGTTGGTTTTTAGGAATAGAATAAATTAAAAATCCAGAAAACTATATAGAAGTTGTAAAGAAGTTTGTGGCTAGAATAGACTTTGTTAGATTAATTTAGATATTGACTATTTGATAGAAGAATGTGGCAGTTTTAGTTATTAGATTAAGTTCTTCTTTGGACTTTGCAATCTAAAGAGTGTTATCCATATAAGCTAAAACTGATACAGATGTTTTTAAAGTTTGGGTTTGAGATGAGTATAAGTTGGTTTTCCAGGATGCAGATAAGAGTAGCCTGAAAATTGTGAGACAATTTTATTAATTAGAGGTTTGTAATAGATTCTTCAGAATAATAAAGTTATAGTTTCTTCTTGATCTTTATTATTTTTAACTGAATAAAAGTTAATAAGACCAAAATTAGATATAAACCAGTTTTGGCAATTAGTAAGAAGATTGGTAAGTATATTAATAAGGGTTTGAGGCATTAATATCTATTTAAGAGACTTTGTAAAAAGTTCTAAATTAACAGAATCATATGCTTTGCTTATGTTCTAAGACAGAAGCCATAATTGTTTGTTGTTGCAATTAGCATCTTCGATAATATTGTTAAGTATATATATAGGAATAGATGTGCTGTTGCCAGGTAAAACAATATAGTTGTAAGAAGATAGAATATAATGTTGTGTAAATATTAGATTAAGACAGTTAGTAAGAAGTTTTGTTTATAGTTTCTTTATATGTTCAACAAGGCTAATGGGTCTTGTATTAGAGAAGTTTCCATCAAAAATAGGTTTTATAGATATTAGAAATATGCAACCTTCTTTCTATTGCTTAGATATGTAAGAAGTTTGAATGTATTGATTAAAAAAAGCAATTATTGCTTGAAGAAAAGTGGGACCAGCCTATTTAAGCATTTTATAGCTAATTCCAGATGGTCTATACGCTTTGTTATTGGCAAGTTGGTTAAGAGTTCTAGTAATTTCATCAAGTAAAAATTCAGCCAAGACTAAATTATAATAGTCTGAACTAGTAGTAACTTTTGGTTCATATTCTGCTAATTAGTTGGTATTAAATTCATAATTATTAATAGGTCTGTAGACAGTTCAGTTGTCAAAATAATGTTGGATGTGTTTTTTAATTAGTTTGGGTTCTATGATAACATGATTTGATGTTTTTATATTGTTAAATTTTACTAAATCCTTATAATGATTAAGTATGCTATTGATTATAAATTTAAGATTAGTTTGGAGTTTGGAGCATCTAAAATTGATATGCTGATTTATTTGTTCTCAGATTTGTTTAATGTTTTATATATTTCAGACATGATAAAGAGCTTGCTATTCAGTATTAGTAGTAGTAATCCAGCATGGTATAAGCTCATAAGAGTTAGATATAAAAGATATATTAAGGTGATGTATTGAGTTAAGATAGTATGTAATAAAATTGAGATGTATAAGTATAGGCAATGAGTTAGTTAAAAAGACTTTAACTTGTTAAATAATGTTGTTAAGTTTTTTGAGATTTAGATGAAGTAAGGTAGCTTTAGCTAAAAATGAGTGTTAAAAGTTGCAAATTGTTGTTTTTTTTGTTAGGAATGCATTTAGTAGCAACATTAATAATACTAGTTTGGATTTTATGTCAGATAGTTTCAAGAGATTCAGAGGTTTGAGTAGAAAGAGATGTTTTGTTAGTAGTAAGATTAAGAAAAGCTTGGTCAGTAAAGGTTTCTCATTGCTTTTTATTCATTGCTTTGTAGTTAAAAGTTTTGCATTTGGTTCTAGTTGAATGTTTGTTTTTGTCTATAAGGACATGAGAGAATATCCAAGAGAATATAAGAATTTTGTAATCACTTTGGGTGCAGTTTTCTGCATCATTCAAGTAAAAAGAATTGAGGTATTTAAGTAAAGCAAGATAGGTCCAAATATAGTCAATAGTACTGTGGTGTCTACTGCTATACCAGATATAAGAAGAGGTGTTTGTATGATCTGCCAGATCATAAATATTATTATATTATAGAAATTACAATAGTTTGTATTTAATAGATGAGGAGGTGGAGCTGTTAGATGATATATTAAAGTTACCTAGTATTATGGATAGAATGTTTTGATTAGTAGCTTCTTGGATCCATTAAATAATGGTGTTTTGAATTTGAAGTCTTAATTGTGTGTTTTTATATGATATATAGAGATAATTTGGAATTTGTGATCATATTTTAAAAAAAGATCTATAGCTATAGCATAGCCAAGAAGAGTGAAAATATTGTATATATAAGGTGTAAAGTGTTTGTAAATCATGAATGCAGTTCCTGCTTTAGAACTATTAGTATATAACCAGTAATAGAAGTAGTGTTTTGAGTTATGAAATTTGGTAATAGCATTATCTTCTGCTATTTTAGTTTCTGTGATACTGATAATGTTTAAGAAATAAGTGATACAATAATCCTCTGAGACTTGCTGTTTGAGATTTTCATTGTATCCTTAGACATTGTAGATGCAGATTGTAAGATTTAGAAATGAGACATTAGGGTTTCTAGGTTGTGTTAAATTGCTAGAAGTAAAAACTAAAGATGCTAGCATAGAGAAGACTAGTGTTGATGTATTTAATTTTAGCTGGATATTCAGATAATGCCAAATAGCTTGAATTGGTGGAATAAAGTAATTAGGTAATGGTTTAGCTTCTGATAGAAGATAAACATGAGCTTCACTATAATTATTTTTAATAGAGATTGTTAATGTATAGCCACAAGCATTATTAGATAAATAGCCAAAGCTATGAATATGTTGTAAGAAATAAATAATAGTTTGTGAATAAGAAAGCAGTGGTAGATAGTTGTAGAATAGAAATTTGTTGTAGCAAGTATTAAGTTGGATGTTGTTATAGTGTTGTTTAGCTATGTCAGTTTTATTATAACCTTCTAAAATAGCTTTTACTAGTTGAAAATAAGAGTAGTTTATGTCATTTTTCTTTATAATTAAATTTGTATTTGGTATATTGTTGTTTGTTAGAGAAAATTTAGAAGGGATGAGTATGAATAGATAATAAGTATAGCCTGATAGTCATAGAAAAAAATATTCAGGTAAAGGTTAAGATTTGTGTGATAAATGTATATAGTATTCACTATAATTAATTTTGATTGATATTGTAAGTGCATAGTTGAAATTGTTTAATTGTATATAGTTGTAATAATGAATGTGTTTTCAAAAGATGCTAAGTATTTGGAGATGTAGAAGTAGAGGTAGGTTCAACTCTGCTAACCACAAGTTATAGCATAAGTCTGAATCATATAGTGTATTGTAAGATGAGTCTTGTAGTTCTTTCTTGATATAAGATAATAAAATAGAATTCAAAAAAGTAGAAAGTTCTTTTGTAGATTCACTTACTGTATGCTCAGCTTGCACAGCTATACAGAATACTATAGCCTGTTCTGTATATTAAGTTTGGCTGTTATTAACCTGGTCCTTCGCATAAATAGACTTAACCATCTGTCTACTTACATCATTCTCTTCTAAGAATAGTCTACTAAATATAGAAGACATCATTATCTTAGAAGCAGTAGCTGCATTTATGTGCTCTACAGAAGAGTTTATTGAAAAGAATTATGAAAAAGTATTGTAATATAGTCAGATTGTAAATTTTGTTTTGAGTTTTGTTCTGTGTTTTGGTCAGTGTTTTTAGTATTTGATTTAGATATAATAATGTCATTGTCAGGGAGCTTGAATAAGTTTTTATTTTCTTTAGATAATGAAAATATTGGCTTGGTTATAGTGTTTAAATCAGAAAATATAAATTTAGTTTTGGGTATATTGAATTTGATGTTAAACTTAGAATGTGAATTTGTTGTACTTCAGAGTAGAATCTTTTGTTATATGCTTTTCTGATTAAAGAAATAGGAAGTTTGTCATTTTTAAGAATATAGAAGTATGTGAGTACTCTAGCTAAATATTCTGTACTAGTAGGTTTGCTAGTAATTTTGTCAATAATTTGTTGTAAATAATAGTTGTTAATTTGGTTATTATTGGTAGCAGCACTAAGATAGGCTTTGAAAAAGCTATAAAAATAGTAACTTTTATATGCTTGATTAGTTTCAATATTGTTGAGTTTAGTAAATTCTTTTTTAGTATCAGAGACAAGTTGGCAAAAAAAAGTAATGGATGTAGATTTGTTAAAAGTAGCAGCCTTAGGCTGGTCTTTGTTAAATATAAAGAAATTAAGAGTAAAATATATCTATTTAGGTTTGGGTTGTGTATTGGTTGGAGCTAGAAAATAATCATATAAGTCAGTAAAGAAAAGAGAGGATAAGTTTTTAACATTATGTTCTGTATCTTTAGATAGTATTGTACAGTTTTCAACTATACAAATATGGATATGGTATAGAGCTGCTTTAAAACATAATTTAGAATGCTCTTGTAAAGAATCAATAGAGGTAATTTTAAATTTAGAAGATAAAAGAACTTTACATGTATTAGATAGTTTAAGAACAATTTGGTATTTGATATAGTTGAATGTTTTTTTCTAATTGATGTTATAAAATTGTCATTTGTAAATGTTAAAAAATTTTTCAAACCAGGCTTTAAATTTTGGTAGATGATTTTTTAAGGATAAAATTTGAAAAGTTTGAAGAAATCTTTTTTTAAATATGTTAAAAGAAATGTTAATATTAAATATATTATTATTTTGAATTTTAAAGAGTGGTTAATTGATGTTGTCTTTACTGAAATTATAATGTAATTTAAAGTAAATAGGGTAAAGTTTAAGGTCTTCATAAAACTTTTCTGCATAAATAGTTTTATATTTATTATAAAGAATAAGATGTAAATGAGCCAAATTAAAAGCTACTTGTTTTCAGTTAATGGTAGTATATAGAGGAATAAAGTTTTGAGAAGCAAAGATTTTTGGATAGTTCAATTGAGTAAATAAAGTTGTAGTAAATTTTTTAAAAAGAGAGATGAAGATAGAATGAATTAGTTCAAATAGAATAGATATTAATTTGTCAATTGTAGGGTTTGCTTTATAGATAAGATTGGTTAAGAATTTGGATCTTTTGCATACTAAGGTTTTAATTAAATATTTGTAATTAAGTTTTAATTCAGGACTTGTATTAGATGCTGGTTGAATGATTTTTCCTGAATAGATGTTGATAAGGTGTGGTTTAATGAAAATGAATAATTGTTAAGCAATTGGATTATTGAGTTTGATATTGTTTTTCATAGTGTCAATTACTAGGTATTTTTTAAACCAGTCAAGGTCATTTCTAATATCTTTTTGAGTTTCTTTTTTCTTTTGTTTTGTTGTTTGAGATACTGTTGTTTTTTGTTTTTCTTTAAAAAAAAGAATTTGAGAAGTTGAATTTTTTCAGTAGATTTTATTTGTTGGATTTTAATAAGAGCAAGAATTAGTTTTTGTTTAAAAATAAGAGAAGAAATAATTTGTTTTTTAGATTTAGAAAAGGAAGTTTGAATGTTTAAACTAATTAGTTTGGATTTGATTAAGGCTGTATCTATTTGTTGTTGAAATGTAAGAGGAGAGGTTTGTGCCAAAAGTTTAAGTTTAATATCTAATAAACTAGGAATACAAAGTTTGTGAATTAAATTTTGTTTAAAGATTGTGCAAATTGCATAGTCAGGAGCATGGTTACTTTGTTCTATAGCTACACAAAGAATATTTTTAGTTCCATATATAAGATATGTATAGTAGTATTGAGAGTATACAACAATTGCAAAAGGTGTAGGATCTATTTGAAAACTGAGAAATAGCATATGAGATTTGGAAGAAGATAGATCAGATTGTTGTTGTTTTGAAGTAAGTGATTGAGGTAGTTTATCAGAAATTTTTCTAAAACAGTTAACAGAGATGGTAGAAGAAGTTTAAATTGTAGGTTGTTTAAGAGAAGTAAAGTAAGAAATTTTGTAAAATCGAAAAGTGAAACTAGTATAATATATTCTACAAAGGCATGTGATAATAATAAGTTGTTGAAGGACTTTAAAATAATGATGTTTTTTAGTAGTATTACAATTAATTAGATTAATATCTGCTGGAAATACACATAGAGATTGGGGTTTTCCTTTAATTATTCCTACATTATGGCAATCTTTATATTTACTATAGTAGTAGTCAATATCATAGAAGTCAAGATCTTTAGAGACTAAAGTAAGCATAGTTTAAGATTTGAAAATTAGAAACAAAATAGATAATAGAAATCTTGAATATAAAATGATCTGAAAGATATAGAATATGACAATTAAGGGGTGTGCCAAATAAGGGGTGTAACATATAAGAGTATGACATATAAGGGATATGATGAGTAAGGATATAACAAATAAGAGGATATGACAAATAAGTAGCACAGAGTGTGCAGGCTAAGTGGTTACAATGATTGATGTTGAACAAATTTTTGTGTTAATTAATTGAACCAAAAATAGAAAAAATTAAAATTTGTGTTAAGTTAATTAATAATATAATTTTTGATAATGATCTGCAGATGCTAGGCATTTTAGGATACAGGACCTTCTCAAAAAAAAGAAAAATTTTTTTGCAAAAAAAGAACAGGAGTTTTGTAAAGAAGTTTTAAAGGTTTTTTATATAAAATCTTCAAAATTAATCCAATATTAATGTATAATATATCAAAATGAAGCTCTAAGTGAGCTTTGTCTTTTTGTTTAAGATAGCAATTAAGATTAGTTTAGTAAATTATTAAAAATTTTAGAAAAATTATTTTGCAGTTTAGTAAATATATTTTACTGTATAAAGGTCCGGGAGATATAAAACTAGACTGCTTATATGTAAAATTTAGTTGTGAACAATTTTACTTAGGAGACCAAAAAAGGTTTACTTAATAAATTATTTAGTTATTACCAGTTTATTATCAAAAAATTTTGGTACAAATGATCGTTGGAAAGAGTTAATGATTTGCATCTTTCTTTCTTCTTTCTTTACTTTTGTTTTTATTATCAACAGCTTTGATTGAATCTATTTATTTCTATATTATTTATTTTGAAGAATTCTTTTGCTATCTTTAATATATCTATTAGTTGTTTTTTACTGTTTGCAATCCATGTTGTATCATCTGCATATGCAATTGTTGCTTGGTGATATCTTGTAATATTGCTGCATTGCATACATTTTCTGATTTAAGTCTTTATCTTCTTGTATTTTTTCTAATAATTAATTGTAAAAAAGTTATCATATTAATGAAAATATTACTTCATCTTAATTTATACCATCTTCTGCTATTATTTTTTCTGTTAGATCATAAGCTGTCATAATTTTTAATTGTCTTTTATCAAACAAATTCAAAATATATTTCATTGTTCTTTTAGGTATTTTGACTTTTTGCAATACTAGTTCTAAACTCTCTAGTAGAACTGAGTCAAATGCCTTTTTTATGTCTTATAAGAATATTTATACTTCTTTACTTTTCTCTTTTATTTCTTTTAATATCATATTAAAAATTTATACTGACTGTTTTGTTAAATTGCCTAAAAATTTGTATAATTTAGTTCTTTTAGTATTTCTTTTTTCATAAATACTTTGGCAAGCTTTTTTGTTATTACTTTTGTTACAACTTTTTTAAAAGTTTTTATTAGTGCTATTGGTCATATATTGTTTAGGTTATATTCTTATTCAACATCTTTAAGTATTGAATAAACTTGCACTATCTTCTATTTGGTTGATATTTTTTCTACTTTTAAACATAGGTCTGCAAAGCCTCTAAATACTTCTTATGTTTTCTTTATTGCTTGCTTTATCAAGATATAACTTATATCTGATATGTTTAAAGCTATTCCTGTTTTTAGTTTTCTTAGTACCTTTTTACATTCTTTTTTTTTAATTTCTTTTCTAACTTCTGTATACTATTTCTTTTTGATGCTTTTTTATGATTTATATATTTCTTTTTACTCTTCTAATATCTCTTCTAATTTTGTATTTCTTTTTCTAAATTGCTTCTTGTAATATTCTGCTACTCTTATTCTAACATCTTCTGGACTTGTTAGCAAATTTGGTTTTTCTTCTACTTGTTTAATGAATCTGTCAAATACTATTTTCTTATAGGCCTATTTAGAAGACTTATTATTATCTTTCCCTAGTCTGTTCTAATTATTTTGCATCTTTTATTTATATTCTTTTCTATTTGTTTTCTTTGTATTTGTTCTCAATCTTTTTTTTTCCTTTTTAATAATAGCTTTTTCCAACTCTTCATATTTTTTATTCATGCATTTGATCATTGTCTTTGTAATTATAATAGCTTTGCACCAATTTTCTTGTCTAGTGTTTTTAACTGTTTATTTATTTTACTTTTTTCTTTTTCTGTTACTGCTTAGGTTCTTTTTGTTTTTGCATGTTTGATTAATTTTTGAAGCTTAACAATGCTTTTTTCTTGTTGCTGTTCTTTTGAACTTTTTCTTCTATTTGTTATTGTATTGTATACTTTTTTCTTAAATATATATTTACTTGCTATTATGATAATTGCTTTTTCTATTATGTCTTATATATTGTTTATCTTCTTTGCTTTTCTTTCTTTATCTTGCTTCTTTTTGTAAATGTCTCTTAATACTTTTTTCTTTTTTCATTAGTTTTGTAATTTTTGTATATAATTTTCTTAGTCTTCTGATCTTTCTTAATTATACAAGTATACAGTTCTTGACTGTTTTTTCCTTTTAATATTTAAAAAAATATTATATTTTTAGAAAATATTATATTTTTAGAAAATATTATTTAAGAAAAATAATTAAATTACAAATAAAATTTATTGTTTAAATTAAAATTAATAATTATAAATAGTTAATATTAATATATAGATTACTATCAAATATTTACATAGATAATTATTTAATATTGTTTATATTTTTATTTAATTATATTGACAAATTTTGCAATTTTTCAGAACTTATTAGATAGATTTGCAAATCTGTATAAATTTTTAAAATATTTTGAAAAACTTTGTATATTTAAAATAATTTAAAAGATTTATACTATTTAAAGATTTGAAGATTTTTTAAATTAATTGTTATTTGCTTTTAATTAATTTTTCTTTTTTAAAATATTTTTTATTTTACATTTTTTTTTATTTTGTTTTTGTTTGCTTTAAATTTATTTATATTTTTTTAAATTTTACTTTTTTAATATTATAAGACAAGTAATTTTTAAATATAATAGAAATAAAACTATTTTTTTATTTATAATAACTAAATTTATATACAAATATTAGAAAATGTTCTTAGGTATGCTTACAGATTCTAAGAAAATTTTCAAAAAAGATAAATCCAAGAAAACTAAAAAAAAGATTTAAGAAGCATTATCAGAAAGATCAAAAAGTTTTGTAGATCAATTATCAGAATTGAAGTTAAAAAGTAATAACCTCTCATGTTTTTTATAAGCTGTATTATCAACTAAAGGTATTTAAAATTTTAAAATTTTTTAATAATTTTGCAATAATTTACAAATTATTAGATTCATTAAAATATGCAATATGATAGTTATTTAATTATTAAAATAGAATTTTATTTGCAAGTTTTTATTATTTTTAAATATTATGCAATATTTTAAAATTTTTAAACAAACTTTATACTATTAAGAATATCAGATTATTTTGATGTTTTTTTAAATGATTTGAATATTTATACAATTTTGTGAATATCTTTAAAAAGATTATGTACTTTTCAAAATTTTAATTAATTTAAAAATTTTTAATTATTTTTATAACAGAAAGAAGCCTTGTAAAAATTTTTGAAAATTAAAAAAAATTTTGTATTATATTAAGCAATTTTTTTCTTAGATTTAATAAGTAAATAACTGTATTAAAGAATTAGAGAAAAGATTGAATAATAAATTTGATATAATGAATAAAAAAACTTTTTATGAAGTAATTAATTAATATTTATTTTAATTTTGGTTATAATTTATTCTAATAAATTTTTTATAATAGCAAATTATAAAGTAGGCTTCTAAAATTTTGATAAAAAGAATAATATATCTTAAAAAAGAAGAATTTAAGTTAGCTGTAAAAAATTATCTAAAGGTGAATTATTTTGAATTTATTTTAAAAAAGTTAAAAAAACAGTAGAATACTTATTATAAAAAGAAGTTTTATAGGCTAGTAAAAAATTTTTCAAAATTTTATTAAATGAGTATTGCCAAGAAAAAAATAACTTTAAATTTTATTATAATATTTGGTTAAAGGTATCTTAACAACTATTTTTTATTTATTTGTTAAGAAATCTAAATCAAAATATTTTTAATAATATTTAAAGTTATTCTTTTTTCTTGATAATATTTAAAAATTTTATTTTTATTATTTTTAGAATTATTTAAAATATTGTAAAATAATTTTAAATATTTCAAATTTTTTTAAATTGTTTGAGTTTTTTACAATATTTTGAATAATTTCAAATATTTTTAATATTTAATTTTTACTAAATTTTTATAGTTTTTAAAAAAATTTAGATTATTGTAAAGTACCTTAACTACCAAGATTAAGAATTCTATATTTGCTATATTTAGGGATCTTTTAATTCTTATTAATAATAAAACAAAATTCGAAATTGTTCTTGAATAGAAATAATTTGAAGAATTTAAATCTTGTTACAAATAACTTTTTAAAAATACTTCTGAAGGCTTAGAAGATACTTATATATTACTTATATTAAAAAATATTTGGCCTTCTGGTAATGCAATTCTAGAAAAAGTTGCATATACTATAGCAGTTTGTCAAACTATACTTGATCTATTGCAAAATAGTTTGATAATTTTTGAAAACATTATAAAACACAAACTTTCAAGAAATTTGGCATGTATTTATTATATTGTTATAAAATTTTTACTTATATAACCAAAATTTTTTTTATATATTAGAGAAAGCTAAAAAATAATAAAAAAATTTTTATATTAGATATAAAGAATAATACATTATATTTTG
Organism: Cetraspora pellucida; assembly: GCA_910591915.1. Lineage (NCBI taxonomy): Eukaryota > Fungi > Glomeromycota > Glomeromycetes > Diversisporales > Gigasporaceae > Cetraspora > Cetraspora pellucida. Next base: position 1,078 of record CAJVQA010007711.1, on the reverse strand, counting down.
AAAAAAATAAAACTTTAGAAGATTTTGAAAAAGTATAATTTTATATTTTATATTTAAAATTATTTTAATATAATTTAAAAATTTATATATATTTGCATATATTTTTAATTAATAATAATTTTGTGAACTTTTTTTATAAATTTTAGGATATTACAAATATATAACTAAATATTTAAGATTTAGTGTTTTTATATTGGTTATTCAAATATCTGAAAAATATTTTTTATTAATTATTAATTTATTAAATATTTTTCTATTTTATTATTCTAAATATTTTTAGAATACTCTGACTAGCTGCAATAAATAAAAAAATATTTTATAAGAATTCAAAATAGTTTGTATTATTTTAAAATATTTTATTTATTTTTAATATTAATTATAATTAACAAATTTTATTAGACAAATAAAAGGTTAAGAGAAAATATGTTCATTAAATTTCAAGTTTTATATTATTATAATTTGCAGTATTTTAAACATATTTCTATAATTCTTAAAATTTTTAATAATTTTCATATATTTTTATTTATTTTCAAAAATCTTTATAATTATTCATATTATTTTAATATTATTTACTGATATTATTAATATTTAATTTAAATTTATCTGATAAAAATCAAGATACTGAAAAAGAATTATAAAACTTTTTTATTTTTATTATTTCAAATAATTTTTCTTTTTTTTTATCTAAATTTAAATGAATTAGATTACAGAAATTTAACATTTAAATAAAATTTTTTTGTTTTTTTTGTTTTATTTACTAATATATTTTTTTAAGTTTTATAGATTTATTAAAACTTTTAAATATCTTCAAAATTTTTTACCATTTATATAGATAGTTTATTTTTATTTTTATTTATTTTTATTTGTATTTAATATATAAATCAATTACATAAAATTAATATAGATTAAAAATAATTAAATTTGCTTAGTTAATAATTAAATAAAAAAATCACATTAAATATGAGGGGAAGTCAATAGAAAAGGAACAAATTTTTTCTAAATAAAAGTTTTCTTGACTTTAAGTTTAAATATCTTAACAACTATTTTATTAAATTTAATAATTTTTTATTTATTTTAA
>CAJVQA010007710.1:0-13579 GCA_910591915.1 Cetraspora pellucida | reverse complement strand
ATCAACAAGACCTGAGCTACTAGCAATTTGGTATGTTTTGCTTACTGTTCCAAGCGGAAAAAAAGTGAAAATATACATGGACAGTGCAACGGCTATTGCAAATATAAAAAGCAAAAATAGCTTTTTATCTGCCAAACAACGTTTAAAAAGGAAAAACTTTAATATATTAGAAAATATTAGAAATAGTTTAGAATTAAAAGAACTTAAGTTAGAATTAGTTAAAGTTAAAGGACATAGTAATAGTAAATGGAATATTAGAGCAGATAGATTAGCGAAGGAGAAATCTAAATTAGACAATATAGACAAAATAGTTAAAGAAACAGTACAAGAAAATAGCATTAACCTTTGTTGGAAAAAAGAAGTAATAGAAGATCCTACAAGACAATTCTTAAAAGAAATTCTGAATCTTAAAACAAGCGTAGAATGAAGTTTCACATCAGCAATCAAAAAAACAAAACCAGATAAGAACAATAGAGCATATAACTAGTCATATCTATGGAAAAGAATGAAAGACCAAAGTGGAAGCAAATGTATAAGTATGAGAAAAAATAAGCAAATAGAAACTCTGATAAAGTGTATTAACAAAAAGTTACCCTTGGCCAAAACACTGACACAGCGTCGCCCTGATCTCTATAAGAATGCATATTGCATACTTTGTCAAGAAGACGAAGAAGAAGACCAAGACCATTTGACAACATGTAAACATTATGAAAATATATGGAGAAACATAGAAAAAACATTGGTCAACTTGGCATGATCAAAGCTATCAAGCGAAACCAAAGCAAAAACATGTAAAGAGCAACTTAAAAAGATACTCTGGGGTACACAAAGGAATGAAAAATTAAGAACAAGACAAGGAATAATCAAAGGCTTATTACAAGAAAAGTCGATAGAACATTTGCAAAATACTTTACGATCCTTTAAAGAAACAAAAGAATTTATTACAATAACAATCAATACATCATGAAATTGCTTTTATGAAGATATATGGAAAAAATGATGTGAAGTTTTCACCCGATAGGAAAAAGAAATAGGAATTGGAAAAAAAGTCAAGTGGAAAAAAAGAACTGTAGAAAAAAAGCCAACTGAGAAGGTTAATGAGTCTATTAGATCAAAAAGAAACCAAGCGATAGAAGAAAAGAAAAAAAGAAAAAAGGTGGAATACAAAGAAATACAGGAAACATGGTTTGGCTCAATTACAAAATTTATAGATAGTAGAAAGAGGCCATTTACATATGGCCTTTCTGGCTAGTTTGGTATAGCTCCCGGATCCGGGTACAACCCTAACCGGTGCGGCAGACTGCCTCTGGGCACTCAAAGAAGTAGCCGGAGGATGTCAAACCAATATCTTAAGTTAAAAATGTATGTAATTTATATACAAGAATCTTAATAAAGGTTTACGGCAAGGTTGCCAAAGGAAAAAAAAAAAAAAAGTTTTAGAAGATATAATAATCTAGTGAAATAAACAGGTTGTTAATCTTCAAAATTTTCAAGTAGCAGATTTAGTATTCAAACTTCATAGATAATAAAATTTGAAAATTATATCTGTATTATGATAACTATATACGTATTGTTGATTAGTTAAATAATCAATGAGCACTTTTTTTTATAAATTTCTTAACTAAAATTTTTAAAAAGCAAAACATAGAAAAACTCAATAACTAGACTAGAAAACAAGACTCAATATACTAATAAAAAAATACAAAATAGCAAAAGTTGCACATAGTTTAATAGAATAATACAAAAGAAGAACTATAAAGATAGCAGAGAACAACATATTAAGAATTTTTGATGAAAAGTAGAAAATTTCTGAATAAATTAAAGAATTGCTATAATTCTGTATTGTAGATTCTTTAAGTTATACAAGAAGTCACAATAGGACAGACAAAGTAAACAAACAAATATGTATATTAAACTAATTTAATCTAGATATAATATATAACATAAAAGCATATAGGAAATAATTATGCAATATGAACAGAAGTCTGCTAAAAGAATATAAAGAAAGTCTCAATGCAATCTTCACAAGAAGAGCATATAAGGCAATGAACAGTATGTATAAAAAATCTTTTTTTAATGAAGCAAGCAAAACATATATAATACCTAGTAGAGAAGATAATATTGTTGCAGCACTTATAAAACAAGACCCAAATAAAGTAATACTTCTGTAAATAATAAGAAAAATATTAGACAAAGCAGAAAAAAAGCAACCTGAGAAGAAGCTTGATTTTGTAGAACAGTACCAAGATAAAATAAGTATAAAAAAAAAAAACAACAACAACAGACAAATAAGATAAAGAAAAAACAAGAAGAGTCAAAGAAAAAGACAAAAAAAAAAATAAATAAATAAAAAAGCCAATAAAAGTTTATAAGCAAATATCAAAACTGCAAGAAGAAAAGTAAATATAAGGTAAGACAAACAAATAATTGCCAAGTAAAAGTTGAATCATTTATCTATAAAAAAAAAAAAAAGAACAGAAAAAAAAACAAAAACAAGAAGACATAAAAATGAACAAAAAAGAATCAAAATAAGGATCAATAATAAAAAAAAAAAAAGAAAAAAAAAAAAACCAAGAAATCGAAAAGGAAATCAATATAGTAGAAGTACTACTTAAAGAAAGCATATAGGCACTGGGCAAAAGAAGCTGCAATTAAAACAACAGCCTACTTGCAAATATATCAATATATAATGTATCTAGAAAGACTAAAGAAGAATATACAAACTTTATCAAATGGTTACTAAAAAATAATAAGTATGTTAAAAACATCAAAAATGTTTTTAAAAAAGAAAATTTATGGATAGAAGTAGACTTTAACTACAAATATAATAAAAGTGAGACAATATAAAGAATTAGCAAAAAAGAAAGTAATTAGTACAGAATAATTACTGAAGAAGAAAGAATAGACAAGAAAAGAAAAAAATATATATAATAAAGAATATCAGAAGGAAAAAAACAATATATTAAATTTTAAGAAGAAGAAATATGAATAGCAAGAAAGCAAAAGAGAATCTATAAAAGATCAAATAAAAACTAAGGAAGAAGAAATACAGAAACTTAAATATATAACAATTTGGGATCTATCAGCAGATATAAACAGAAAAAAGATTGAATATATGTGCAGAAGATTTAAAAAAGCACATATACTGTAACAAGAATCAAGAGATCCAAATACAAGTTTATTACAATAATTTAAATAAAAGAATCAAAAGAAGAAGACACATTATGGTCTATACTAGTTAATAGTAATAAACTGATAAGAGTAACAGAAGGTAAAGAAAATTATAAAGCAAGACAAAACAAAGTCAGTACACAGCAAAAATAACAGAGCTGCCAAACAATGCTTTAGAAGTTTTGCTGCTATGCTGCCTAAGAAGCAAAAGTGCAAAATCAGTATACATTTTACCAAACAGAAATAGGAATTAAAGAAAAACAATGATAATTACATTCATAACAAAAAAAGAAATGAAGGCAGCACAATTAAAACCAATTAGATATAACAATTTTCAAGTATCTTGGCTAAATAAAAAAAGAAAAAAAGTAAAGAAAGAAGTAAGTGTTAGAGGAAAAAGAGAAAAAAGCTGAAAAAGAACTAGCCAAAGTCTAAACAGAAGATACACAGAAATAAGAAGTGATTCTCAAATACAAAATGCAGAAGAGTGGTTAAGAGATAGAAACACTACTGATGGAAAAAGTTGAAACAAAAATAGTTAGGTTCTAAATAGAAAATACATCAAAATAGAAAGCGATCCTTAGTTACAGAATATAGAAGAATGGTTAGAAGTCAAAAACACAAATGCAGAAAGAAATGATGGAATCATAATTGAAAAAAAGACAAGACTAAACATACAAGTATATGTAGAAACAAGACAGATAAAAGAAGTTTTAGATCAAATCTTAGATAAACTAAATCGACTAAAGGATACTTAGCTAGATATAAAAGAAGGCCTGGCTAACTGCTCCTGAAGGCATCCAAGTTAAACTTATGAATATAAATAAGAAGATCAAAGATTTTCTGCATAGCAAGAAAAGGATCTTTGAAAGAAAAAATAAAGAAAAATCTCCTAATTCAAAAGAAATAAAGAGAAGAAAAGGAAAAAAAAAGCAGAAAACACAGAAACAAGATACAAGCAGTTAAAAAAGAAATAGAAAAAAGTAAAAAAAGAAATAAAAATTGCATGTTATAATGTCAATAGACTCAAGACCAGAAGTTAGAAATTAGAAAACCTGCTAGGCTAAGCAGAGGAAGAAAAGATAACATTTTTAAGAATAACAGAAATGAACATTATAGAAAGAGAAGAGAAAATCCTGTTGCATAACCTTAATACAAGATTTAAAGATTACTAAGCAAGTGCAATATTAGACAAGAAAAAAGAATTAGGTATTGGGATCCTAATAGATGAAATTTAAAAAAAAACATGTTAAAGCAATTAAAAGACATAGCAAATATATGATAAAAATAAAGCTATACTTCAAACAACTAGTACTGATAGTAATAAGAATATATATTCTGCTAAATGACAAAGGAATCAGTAAGAAAATATAGCAAAAAATTGTAAAAATAGTAACAAACAAGAAAAAATATACAGAAATAGTTATATTTAAAGATTTCAATTATATAGTAGACAATATATTAGACAGACTGCACCTACAAACAACAGATTATAAAAAACTGCCAATTTTTAATTGACTTAAGAAGCAAGATTTTGCAGACTTTTTTAAAAATTTGCATTCAACAAAGATAGCATACACATGGTCAAGTTAAGAAGTAGTAACAATATTAACTATATCTAGTTATTAGAAACAATTGCAGCTGGTTTTCAAGAAGCTAATATAAAGGAAGCAGAAGGTATAACAGGCATTAACCACAAGATATTAACAACAGTCATATAGTTAGAGCATATAATTGCAAACATAAAAACCAAATGAGAACAATATATTTGTATAAGAAAGCAAAACAAGAAGACTGAAAAGAATATACTAAAAAGCTTTAAACACAATTAAAGTAGAAAAAAATGCTAAAGCAATTAAAAGAAAATAGAAAAAGTAGTTTGTGTAATACAAATATGCTAGACCATATATGGAATGCAATAGAAGAAGCTATAACAGAAGCAATGAATAAAAAAATTCCAAAAAAAAAAATATTCAACATAAAAGCAAACAGAAAACATTATTGAAAAAAACTACAGCAGCATAGGCATATAATTGAACTACAACAAATAATCAAAAAAGCAAAAATAAGAAGAAATCAAAAGATAGAGAAAAAGAAGAAAGAAGAAATAAACAAGAAACTTATAGACATCAGTAAAGAAAGAGAAGTAGTGTTATCAAAACTATACAAACAATAATCAAAAGCTTGGATAAATAACATAAAAGGCTGGCAAAGAATTTTGAAAGACAGAAAAAAAAAAGAGTAAGAATAAGTCCAAAGAAAACAGATAAAAAAAATATAAATAGAAGATATGAGATAATAAAAACCAATCAAGAATGAATGATTGCTAGCCTTTTGAACAAACCATACAAAAAGATAGTTTTGAACAGATTTATAACTTAAAGTAAAGACAAAACCAGCCTAATAACAAAACCCAAAACTGTTTTAGATGTTCTAGCAAAACATTTTGAAAATTAATTCAGAAAGTAAAAAACCAAACTAGAAGAGTTGTCTGAAGAATAGATAGAAGTATACAACCCAAAAGAATGGATCAAAAAGTCCTAATATAAAAAATTAGAAGAAAAAATAGAAGAAGAGAAATAAAAAGATACATTAAAAGAACTCAAAACCAACACAGCTTTAGAAATTTTAGACATAAGCTACATGTTAATAAAATGAACAGAAAAGAAATCACAGAAGATCTTTAGAGTCTTTACAAATCTGGTTTTAAAAACAGAAAAAATGCCAAAAAAGTAAAAAATAGTACAAGTCTATTCAATTCCAAAAGATATAGACTGAAAATATAATCTGAACAATATTAAACCAATAGTATTAATTGAAATATTTAGAAAGTTAGTCACAAAGGTAGTAACAAAAAGGCTAGCCAAGATATTTATAAAAAGTAAAATACTTAAAAGACCAAATTATATAGGCTTGCCTAGCAATTTAATAGAGCAACCAATACATATGCTAAATATAATAATAAAAAAAGCATAAGAGAAAAATAAATACTTCTGCAAGATATGAAGAAAGCATTTGACTTAGTCTTATTAGAAAGCTTGAAGTGGACTCTTAGAAGAGTCAAAGTACTATAAAAAACAATAAAATATATTATCAACCTCTTTTGTAAAATCAATTTAAGATAATTATAGCCTATGGCCTAACAGAAGAAATAACAGCAAGAGATGGTATAGATCAAGGAAAAGTGATTTCTTTACTAGTCTGACAGCTTTTCTATAATTTACTGTTAAAAAAGATTTAATAAGATAAATTACTAGTCTATATAGTAGAGCAAAAAACACTAAAAAATACAAACATTAATTGTATTACAAAATATAAGCAAGCAGTGATTGCTTATGCAGACAATATTACATAGATTACAAATAGCAAAGACCAACTGCTAAAAGTTCTTAAAATTGCAAAAAAGTTCTTTAAAGTAAATGATATTGAAATAAATGAAGCAAAGTCAAAGCTTATAGTAATGAATTCTAGACTAAGAAAAGAAAATAAAAGAATTACATTTGAACAGAGTAAAATAACAGAAAAACCAAAAAACAAAATTGTAAGATCATTAGAAATTTGGCTAAATAGCCAAATAAAAAAGTTACTAATTTGCAAAAAAGCAAAAAAAATAGTTAGTCAAACAGTTAAAGACTTTAGATATAAAAAAATAACAATAAGTCAGATTGTATATATAAATAATAAAGTAATAAATACAAAATTAGGATATTGTGCTACTACTTGCTGTCCATGATTTAACTTTAAGTCCTTTATACTTATGCCATAATTATATACTTTCTATATATGGTTTTCTGCTTTGATATTTATTTTTATCTCTTTTGCTTTAAATATTGTTTGACAAACTATGTTGTGCTTCCAATACTTCATTTCTTCTGATCTTTTTTTGAAGTCCTAAATGTCTTTTATTAAGTCTGCTTTCTGACATTCTTGAGCTATCCTAAGCTTTGTTAGATTACCTAAGTGTCTTTTCTATTAAGTCTTATAAATAAACTACTTATTTGCTTTGTTGCTATCTTTTGACTTAGTGATTTACAGTTTCTTAGATCTTTGTACTCAATTATGCAATTATTTGTTGTTTTTATTATATTGCATTTATGTTTTGCCAAACATATTATTGACTAGTGGATCTTGTTGATCATCTTTTCTGACATTCTTGTTAATTACAAAAGGTAAATAATTGAGATTTGACATATTTGAACCAACTTGTAGACATGAAAAAAAGAATCTAATTATATAGAGATAGCTTAAAAGTCTTCTTGAGCAGTCATGTAAAAGAAAAAAAGCTAAATGGTTTAGTGAAATAAAAGAAAAAATATTAATAATACAGACAAGTAAAAAAATACACAACTAATACAAGATTAGAGACTACAATATATAGGTGCTAATGATTAACTAGATGAAGATATCTGAAAACAAAAAGAAGAAAGAATGAATTGTATATAGACCAAAGCATAATTAGCAACTTAGTAAGATATCAAAAAAGAAAAAGAAAGAGTTTTGACTAAGCATTAGCTATTACAGAAAGTAGAAGGCAAAATATATACCAAGATAAGTAAATACAAAGGGTGCAAGAATAGAACAAAACAAATAACAGATAATTGTGAAAAGTAAATAAAATAAAACAATAATATAAAGGCAGTTTCAGAAACATTAGTAAAGAAAGGCAGTAACAAGATTAATGCAATATTAGAACAAATACTAGAAAACAGAACAATAAAAAAATAAAGAAAAAAAAAAGTCTAATTAAGCTAAAACATATAGAAGAACTAGAGATAGAATTAATCAAAAAACAAAATTTTGATAGTAAAGTTACAGATTACTTAATAGAAGTTTTAACAAAAAACAAGAAAAGAAACAAAGACAAATATATTCTTTATATAGATAAAACATTATAAAAGAGAAAGGAAAAAATAGTATAAAAAAGATAGACATTGGTTGGATGCAGGTTAGTAACAGAGAAAACTGGCCAAAAGAAGAAATGATACTGGGACTTAAAGGCTGACCATCAGCAACAATAGCAGAATTAGTAGCAATATAGTTAGTAATTCTAATTATACTAGAGAGGAAGTATATACTGTAGAAGTGCATACAGATAGCCTTGCATATTAACAGAGTAAATCAAGAAATAGGAGATAACAAAGTCTTGAAAAAGAAAAATGTAATATAGATAATAAATATTGTAGGTTTACTCAAAAGCAAAAACAATAAAATAGAATTAGTTAAAATTAAATGTCATAGTAACGATAAATGGAATAACAGAGCAAATTTATTTGCAAAAAAAAAAGCAATGTATAGAAGGACAATATTTACAAAAAAGATCAAGTATAACAAAATAAAATACTATTTAGAATAAGAAAACAGAAAAGTTAATATACCAATAAGACTTTTTTACAAAATAGTCACAAATACCAGAATTGAAGCTAGTTGAAAAGAAACAAATCCAATTTGAGTACTAAAGCCAAAAATTAAGAGCACTTAATATAATTGGTTAAGCTTTTGGAAAGAGATGAATAGAACAAAGGATGTATATTGTACAATAAGGAAACTTAGTACAAGAAGAGCAATTGCAATTAAATGCATAATAAATAGCCTACTAATGTTAAAAGAATTAAATAGAAAAAGATCAGAAATATATACAATAACTAACTGCCAAGTATGTCAAAAAAGTAAAAAAAAACTCAAGCATACTTAGCAAGCTGCATCAGACAAAAAAGCTTGTAGAAGAGAATTCAAAAGATAGCAATAGCAGTGGCATGAAATAGGTTTAAAGAAAATAAAAAAGTTAGAATTTTGTTTCTAGTACTATATGAGATACTATTTAGAAAAACAGAAGCATAAGAAATTACTAATAGAATAGCTTTAATAAAAAGGCTAACAATAAATGAGATTGAAAAAAGATCAGTCAGATTCTAGATAGACAGATAACACGGAAATGCATAGATATAAAGACAAGAACAGTGTGAAACACATTCTATGACCAAGTATAAAGAGTTTGATGTAGAAAAGTACAAAAATGATAAAAAAAGATTAATATAACAAGCAAAATGAAAAAAGATATTCAAACTAAAAGAAGATCAGAAAAAAGAACAAAAAAGAATAAGGTAGCAAAAAAAGAAAAAAAGAAAAAAAAAGTAGAAAAAATGAACTAAATAAAAAAAAAAGCTTGGAAGACAATTGATATACTTGTCACAGAAAGAAAAACCTCTTTTTGGTATAGCTTTAAGTAGTTAAATGAGCAGTCTATCTCTAACTGAGATAGTATAGCAAGTTGCACTTAGATACCAATAGGGTGACTAAATGATGCTAGACTTGAGTATTTGGAAATTCTATATAATTATAAATGTATATAGTTTCAAGAATTTTAATAAAGTACTAGCATAACTGCTTAAGGTTAAAAAAAAAAAAATTAGTTAAATAGAAAAAAATAATTTGTGATCTTAAAGACATCAACTTGAATAAAAGCTTGGGACATTTATGATGTAATGTTATATATACATAGAGGAATATTAATAACTAGTATTGTATAAGACTTCAGTACAAACTTATGATAAAACCACTAGGTGCATAATACTAAAAAACTGAAATATAGAAATTTACTTGAAAATCTAAAATAAAAAGATAGCATAAATTTTTGATGATATTATTAGACTATTAGAAGTCTTTAAAAAAAAATAATTAGAATGGAAAAACAACAATATATATAAAAGAGTATATACCAATCAGAATACTAAGAATTGCTAAAGAAAAAAATTTTATAATACTGTATCAGGTCATCTAAATTAATAGTTTGAGAAGTCTTGTAATTTTAGAAATAAAAAGTAATAATTGAAAAAGTAAGATATTAAAATTCTAGTAAACTTTATAAGAATATAGTGGTTTAATAATTAGTCTTAACTGCAAGTAATAATTTAGGCCAAAGCAGTACTAGGTTAGCTATAAGTATAAGATATAAAAAGCTCTAGTAGGCTTAATACAAAGTTAAATATATCTAGTGATTATAACATATTTGCAATTAATCTGCAGTTGGTAGAGTAGAAATAGATATAAGAACTAAAGTGTTTAAATAAAAAACCTGCAAGTAGGTGTAGAACCTTTAGACAAACTACTTAAAATAGAAAATAACTAAAGTTGTATAAGTAGTTAGTTATATACTTTTTTTATAATTGTTTTTGTAGCTGTTGTACATAATAGTTATATGCTAAATATTATTAATAAACTCTTGGATTACAAGTACTTATTTTAATATTAAAAAAAAAAATTATAGTTTTCAAATATGTAATAAATTTTTTTATACAATTTATTTTTTATAGACAAAATATTTAATATATACAAAAATATGTGTCAATATATTTTAATAATAAGAAAATAGTAATTATAATATAGTAGTTAGGTTGTCATCTTCCAAGTGACAAGTTTAGTATTCAAATCCCACTTATAATGAAATTTAAAAAATTATACTTGTGTTACATCAAACTGTCTCTTAATAATTAGTTAAATTGATATATTTGTAACCTTGAGTCACATCATCTTGAATAGGAGCTTAGGGCATCTATATGAAGTGTAATATTATATGTACATAAAAGAATATTAATAACTAGTATTGTATAAAGCTTTGATACAAAGCTATAATAAGACCACTAGTCATAATAAACTAAGAAACCAAAGAGTTAGAAGCCTAATTGGAAATTTTCAAGTAAAAAGATAGCATAAACTTTTGACAATATAATTAGATCAATAAAAGCCCATAAAATACATCAAAAAAATAGGTAGATAAATCAGATAACAAGATGTATAAAGGAGTATATAACTAACTAGGCTACTAGAATTATTAAAGAAAAAGAATACATATATATATTATATCAGGCTATCTGAATTGAAAGTTAGTAAAGTTCTGTTAGTCCTAAATAGCAATAAGTAAAAAATAATGAAAAAGACATTATAATGATAGGTACTAAAATTCTAATAAACTTTACAAGAGTAAAAATAGTATAATGTAGCAGTTAAATAAATAACTCCTATAATTGCAAGTATTAGATAACTATAACATGTTGCATAAAATTAGATTAGCTATATGCAGAATATAAAAGGTTTTAGTAAGTTTTTTGTTAAAAATAAAGTAGTCTAAAGGTCTTAAAGGCATTAGATGCTTTGAATAGATATAGCCTAGAAGATATTTCTATAATTACAAGTTGAACTATATATGCAAAGAGTTAAATAAACAAGACATATAATTAACTTGCAGATATAATACCTAGTATAGAACCTGTATAGTAATGTATAGATAAATTACTTAAATTAGATATTAAAAGTACACATGTGACTAGTTGTAACCTCCTATATATAGATATCCCTAAAGGTATCTGTGTTCAAATATTTGAATAAAAATATTAATTCTCAAAGGCAGAAACTTTAATATAAAAAATATATATATATATATATATATATATATATTTTCTTTTTTTGCTTATATTAAGGCCATAATTATTGACAGCTATTGCCTTTATTGTATTTTAATTGTAATTATATAACTTGTACAAGATGAATACAAAACTAGTTATACATATAACTTTTGGTTATCTATTTTAAGTAGTCTGCTTGCATAGCAGATTTTACACTAGCTGCCATATCTGCAATCTACTAAGAAATTATCTATTAAATACTCTGATCTCTATACTTATACTGACAAATAGTAGACAAGTTTCTATATATCTAAGTGCTGTCTAATCTAACTGTGACTACTCTTTCTGTACATTTGTTAAGCCATTATATATTTCAGAGTATGTCACCTGACTGTAAGGCTCCAGAAAGCTCCTCTGCTAACTAACTACCTGTATTTAATCTTTTTTTGTTAATAGAACTTACTTTTGTAGAGTTTATTTAGACTTTAGCATCAACTTCATAGTATATTTCTAGTACTTATAGTATACTCCTGCTTCTGACCTTAGACTCCCAATTCAGATAGCCTGGTAGGACTATAACCTATCTCTAGTACCTTAGAGTCTGCCTTTCAAGATTTTTTTTCTCTAGTTTGAAACTTCTGATGATCTAGTTAGTGGTACCCTTTATCTGAAGTTGTTGTCTGCCTAATTTTTTCTATATTGGTATCTATTTCCTAGGTCTAGTCTTTACAATAATACTGTCAAAAATTTGTATTACCTTTCTACTTAAGTGGCTCTGGTTTTCTAGTTTACAGATTTATATGCCATGAAAACTTATCTTGAGTTTGCATTGTTTGATGCTAGTTTGTATTCTTTTGTATAACTCTAACATTGTACAGATGCCTTATAACCTACCAGTTATGCTGGTATGATCATATTACATACTGCTTATCTTCTATAATACTAATATAACATAAGTGGTTTTTTAAATTTTTATTGTCAGTAGCTTTTGAACTTTCAACTTACTACTTAGAAAGTTGACAACTTATCCACTTTACTAAGTCACCATATTTTTTATATATATATATTAATAATTAATTAATTAAATTTAATGACTATTATATTTAATAAAATTAATTATTTTTTTTTAATATTAAAGATAAGTCCTTGTAATCCAAAATTTTATTAATAGTATGTTTTAGTTTTGTGATTATATTACAACAGCTATAAAAAACAACTATAGAAAGAGTATATAACTAGTTATTTATACAACTTTACTTATTGTCTAATTTAAATAATTTATTCAAAGATTCTATACTAGCTATCATATTTAGAACCTACTTATAAGTTCTTTATTTAAATATTTTGTTTTTCATATTTATCTATCTATCTATCTTACTAACTGTTACAGTTTTTATTAATATAAATATATTATAATCATTAGGTTTTTAAAGTATTTTATTTATATAGAGAATCTTTAACCTTATATTAAACCCAGTATTGGCATGTCTACTATGTTCAAAACTTTTTTAATTATGTTTAATATTCAAATGTTTATACTGTATATTCAAGAATGTCTACTGCGTATACAAGCTCTAAAAATTAATATATTAATTTAAAAAATATATCATTATATATTTTTTATAGTACTAAATTTTTTATTTAGAAAATTAAAATAGATTAACTTAATAAAATTTAAATAATTTTAATTTATTTATTTGTTCAAAAATATTTACAAATGTTTAAACCATGTTTACAATTGTTTTGTAACAATACTGCTAAACTTACTAAAACTTTCTATTATCTAATTTCTAACTAACTTAGTATTACTATATCTAAAACCAATATTTACAATTAAGTAACTTTTAAATTACTATACTTTTGCAAAATTTATACAACTTAATATCTCTCTTTATAATCTTACTAGTATCTTGTATACTTTTACAAGTCTTTTTTTTTTTTTTTTTTTTTTTTAAGATGACCTCTTTGGTCTTTTGACTTTTATTAATCACTTATTGGTATTGTGGTTT
>CAJVQA010007709.1:0-13579 GCA_910591915.1 Cetraspora pellucida | reverse complement strand
AAATTTTGTGTAATTATATTTTAATTCAAATGTATCAAGTTGGTGTATCATGCTTAATGAGATGACCAATATTTCAAAGTAAAAACAAAAAAGTTCATACTAGTTAAACTATATATTAAAGTATATTGTAGTGTTTCAAAATTAATGAGAAAAGATGTATTTCATGAAATAAGTAAAAATAATTCTTATTTTTAATTTTGAAACTTATTTATTACAATAAAATTTAGTAAATTTAGTATTTACTTTGAGTTAAATGGAAATTTATAATCATGTTCATTTTTTCTGTTCATTTAAATTATCCCCCCCCTCGTCTCTGAACTTAAAATATTGACGTTAACCAACTAATTAACTTTGAACGGCCAAATATTAATATAAAATAGTATAGAAACTAATATAATAGACTCAAAAATTCATATCTATATATATGTATACTATATATTTTTTCTTTTGATTGGCCTACACTACGTCTTTTAGGGCATTAACTACTATTATATACAATTCCAATACGTCTAGGGAGTATGCCTGAGCCACAAGGAAGTATATTCTAGACAAAGGCAATACCATCCAGTGTATGCTCAAAAATGGTAATGTCTTCAACCCTAGTTATAAGTTGTAGCAATATGGAAGCGAAAAATTGGCAGTCTTACGACTGATCTAACGACATTGACCTCGATAATAAACAAGACAGAAACGATATTATTAACAAAATAGAAATGATATACATAATGACTAAAATCTAGTTTTTATAGCAAAACTTAAGTTTATAATTTCTTATTTTCTGTTTTTATTTTAATTTACATAATATTTATATGTTGCAAGTTGATCTTACAATCAGATTGAATAATGAAGACTATATTACTCTTGCCTCAAAGGATAAAAAGCTCTTTATATTGAATGCAATTCCTGTTTTAATAAATTCAAATTTTGACGCATTTTCTGTCCTTTACAACAAGAGTTATTTAGTGCTACTAGCAGAATGTAAGTAAAATTTGTAGAAGTAGTTATATAAATTTTAATTATAATAAAGAGTTAAGATGAAAATAAATTACAGTAAGAATAAACATGGGAAGTGAATTTTATGTAAAGAAACATAAATGAAAAAAAACGAATTTAAGCATTTCTATGAAAAATTTTAAAATAGTAATTATAAACATTTACATGGGATAATTAGGGATGATGGTGAAATTAATTTCATCGAAATTCCACCAACTTAACACCGTTTATTTATTTCACTGGCATCTTTATTAGGGATAATATAATAAAGGTTCCTCACGAAAATTCTCAACAATCGTTAAGTTATTAGAAAGGAGTTTCTGAATGTATTCATGCTGATTTGTATCAATCAAATAATTGTTTTCAGATGAATAGTCAATATTCACGGAAGTTTGAGGGCAAGTTTCAATAGTAGACGTAGTAACTTGCAAATTTGGTCCATTAAAATCAAGAGCGCAATTATTGGTGGTCATCAACTCACAATGGATAACAGAAGGTGGCGGTGAATGGTGATGCCAAATATTTTCAGTAGAGTCAAATTTTTCCGTCTCATAGCAGCCTTTTTTCGTTTTAGGATAAATTTTGATTTGTCCAGGAAATTTATTTCTGAAATTTCTTTTTCGATTGTTTGGTGAATTTTTAATTTTCAACTCTTCAGGCTTTCTTTTCTTTTCACGAGAAGATTTAATTTCCAAATTATTAAGATTATTTACATTAGATTGGTTTTCATGCCGTTCGGTTGTGGAAGAAACAGGAGCATTAGGATCACACTTATTTTCTAAAATTTTAGAGTTATTTGTTTTAAATTCATTATAAATTTTCCTCATTTCAATAATTTGTTCGTTTGTTGTTTCCGGATTAATCATCTCAGAAAATAGAAATTTCTCAAATTTATTTATTTTACTGGGAAAAGAAATTTCATTAATTAAGCTTCTTAATTCTTTTTCAGCAAGTTGAAATCTATCAAGTAATTGTTTAAGGACATGAAGATCGACAACAGCTTTGGGTTTTTCACAAACGTTCGAAGGTTTCGGAAGCCTGCATTCTCTTCTGCCATCTTCAATCCAAGATAGTGAACTATTTTCTAAGTCACTTAGTTGGTTCGGAAACAGTTCCATTTGAATTTGTAGATATTTCTTGAAGAAATATTACAGAATATTTGAAAATTTTTAATGACTTAACGAATAAATTGAAGATTAATAACGCGTTATGAATTTAGAAACACCACAATTTTATTTTTTTTTTAAAAAGAATTTTAAATGCTTTCAACCATTTTTCGGGTGACTTTTATATCGATATGGTTAAATAATTTTCATTGACATTGTTTGTTTGCGTCTATTATGATATCGAACTAAAACCGAAAACCCGACCCGATATGCTTTTTATGTAACATTAAATACAAGAATTTCCACATGATGGATCGTTTGTGTTACCGGAGATAGATTCGGAATTCGATTGAAAGATTTTTGAAAACTCCAGAAAAAAAAAAAAACTAAAAATAGATACCGTATGCAGTGATTCTTTTTTTTTTTATCTATTAAATAATAAATACAATGTGCTATTAAGAATTTTTTAATTATTATTATAGTTTGTACAATTAACTTTATTTCATTTTTTTTCTTTTAACTTATATATTAGAGAAAAAAAAGTCAAATGATTACTAAATATTTTTATGAAACAATTACTAAATATTTTTTATGTTTATAAATTAACCGGAACTAATTAACCGGAACTAACTAGTTTAAAGTTTCAAAATATTTTGGCAAATTTTTATTATTTGGATTGAACGTTGTTTCGGATATTGCTTTGTACTTATGTTATTTTTCGCTTTATACGACATTAGATAACACGAAGTGAGATAAATGATAAAGCTGTTACATAAATACCAAACAAGTTAATCGGAATCCCAAAGGGTAAGAATTGGGTTTACCACACTTTACAGATGAAATTCTTTGTTACTTTCTAAACTATGGCCTTTTTTCTCTTTGTGCCTACTGTAATTTGACCATTTGTGGCCAGGATTGTTAATGGATTGAGTTGGTTTCGACCCAAACCAGCTTGGAATATTAGCTCTAACATAATAGTTCAGTTCGATCTACAGCTTAGCAAACTGGATTGAATATTTATTTAATATACTTTAAAATTCATTCTGGTCTGGGGTCTAAGTCGAAGTGCTTCAGAATATGATAATTCAATTAATGACCCTATTTTTTTAATATAGTTACACTTTTTAAATATACCTCGAATGAACCATATGGTAAAATTTCACAGTTATAGAATCTGTCTTTGAAAGAATAAAAATACTGAAGTAGTAAACGAAATCAATGCTATCGATTAAAATAAAAAATTAACTTGTTGCTTGTTGCAATTATTTTTGATTAAATAAATAAGATAACTGAGCGATAGAAAGACTGAAGGAGAAAATCTAGAAGTGAGTCAATTTTAAGCGTGAATTCAGAACAAAATCCCTTGGATTTTCCGTTTTATTAAATTACCACTTCTTGCTTATGACATTAATCGAAATAGCATATACGCCACAATCTTCATAATTTCTTTATCATAGTATATGCTTATAATAAGCGGACAAAATTTTTTCGAAGGAAAAGAAAAGTTTAAAATATGTGCGCACATCACGGATTTTCGTTGAAAAATACAAAGATTTTCTTTAATAAACAGTGCTAACTTTATGTAGATCACAATTTAATGATAGAAAACAGAAATGTTACATTATATTGGTAATTTATATAAATAATGGCATAAATTCAGTTATAAATATGCGGAATTGTTTGTTTCCGAAATCTGATTTTAGCCTTCCGCATAAGAAAACAGTGTGAACATCATTTCGTCATTTGATAAACATAAAAATAGGATCCTGAAGAGAATTTTAAACCGCTTATTATATATAATTAATTCTTCTAATACAAGTTTATAAATTTTTATTTAAAACAAAATAAAGAGAAATGTTAGTTATAGTAACAGTCCAGAGGAATAATTTTTATTTACGATTGCTATCGCTACATTCATAGAATGTCATATGATCTGTTTTGTAATTTATTGATTAAATAAAAGTCATTTAAATGACTTAAAGGTAATTAAAAAGTGGACTCTACTGACCGAGACCACTTTAATGCATAATGGGGTGTAATTATGCGACGCTAGCTGTTATTAGCTGCATATAATTTTCGTTGCAGATAGTTTTCATTCTTGTTTGAGTAATCCAATAAGATAACACCACAATTCATATTATATTTAAAAAGTGATGATTAAAGTAATGAATAAATTAAATAAATTCAAAATATTCTTTCTTTGATAAAAGATTGTTCCTTAAGTGGAAATGGCTGTATAATGTTACTAAAGCAATTAAACACACAAGATGAGATTATAAATCTTTATATAGGCGCTATAAACAAAATAAACCAGCTCAGACAAACTATAAGTTTTTAGTATGTAACATCAAGAACGTTGTGTCAAGAAACAACACGCCCAACTTATTGAGCTCGTGAAAACAATGCCCTGTGACTCAAATATTGTGCCATAAAGGAAATTCACGGTGAAGCAACTCCGAGCTTACTTGTGATAAAATTCAGTATTCACTCGATTTGTACTAATTAATTCATAATTCTCTCATGGTGCCATCAAAGACTTTCTTCATTACCATTCTATGGTTTTGAAGACAATTGTCGTGTGTATCAGTCTATGTTTAGAATTCTGTTCACTTCCTTTTGCATGTAAAATATGAGTTTTATCCAGTAAATTATAAAATTGTCTTCTGAAACGTTGATCGATCCGATCAAGTTTACTGACTATGTAGCATTTACGCGCTTGCTTGGAAAACAAGGACTTTATTGTTTATTAATGGTAATTCATTTAACTGAAGATATAATCCTGAAATAATTAAAAATTATGTGAATTATTCAAATATCATTTTTAATTTACATTATTAATATACGTTTCACTTGTTTCATTTATAAACTATATTTCATTTGTAAATTATATTATACATTCTAATCACTTTACATTATATCCAAAAAAAAAGAAAGTCTTTTTAATAGCCTAATCCCGCAATTGTGCCTTCGGAATTTTACTTCTTAAAATAAAAAAAGACAATCCGTTGTTTGTGCAACATGTCGGGAAACATTAACTTGGATTTCTGCATTTGTTTGTGAATGTTTGATAATCATTCTAATTTCGTTTAATTCATACTGGAACAAATAATATGCATTCACTTGATCCTCGTACAAATCAACAATTATAGATGGAAAAGATGTGCGCCGAATCTTCTGACTCAGCTTGATTGAAAGTAAAGTATGGAAGAAAAATGACTCCTGCATTAATATATCTATTTGGAACTGAAGCCATTTTAAAATACTGTTCAATTCCAGTTTTTGATGAATTTTTACAAGCATAATGAAATCTCATCTGTTAAAACGTCATTTAAAATGATAATTGAGACCATACATGAATTTGACTTGTGTTTGGTTCTTTTTCTGTCAATCCGTTTCACCATTTTCAATGTCTCAAATTTAGGAAGTAATACAACCTTATATTGTTTTACAATCAACCTTTGTGGAATTTTTTTTTGTTTTCACCGAATTTTTATGTAAAACCTCCTTTTATGCCAATTTGCTTTGTAGTTTATCAATAGTGTGAAGCTGCAAATGGTTATAGTTGTGGGCGCTTCCTATCTGCTCAGATAAACGATTTTCCCCAACAGATAATCGAATAAATTAGATAAAATAGATAATTAAAAATAGATAATAATTATTTTGCAGAAACTTAAAATTTTAAATTTTATCTCTTGCATAATGACATGACACAATGAACTCAAATTAAAAATTCAGTTAGCCAATGACGACCTGATCATTAATTACATGAATGGATATCGGCTTATCCGTCCGTTGTGAAAGTGTAAACTTCACCGATAACACAACTATAATCTCAACATTAAAACTGCTCAATCTACTCTAATTTAATCCAAATTGTGGTAGGCTTCGATTGAGACGTGGAAAACTTGATCCGAGAAATTAGGTTCAATTAGAGCTCTATATTACGTCACGTGATTTTTTAATACAGGATCACAGGATCTAATTACCGTCTCTATACAGTATAGATTTTTACTTATCGGGGATAATTAGAAAAGCGAAACACTTCTCATGTTGAACTCTAATTGAATTATCTTTATTCGGGGCAAGGTATTTAGTATTTATACACATTTTTAATACTAAAAATCCTTTCCAACATATCAACTATATTTTGTATATAGGGTAGTAATTCTCAATATGCCCTATCCACTAAATCTGACAGGGGTGGTAAATGATCTGGTCATTTGGTCAAAATTTATATGACTCCAAGTCATCAAACAATGGCTAGACATTAAGGTCATTTGCGCACAAATTATTTTATTTGGCAGAATAATAGAGTTATTAACTTACTAATTGTTGATTGTAGCTATATATAAAAGTTAAAATTTTACAAAGTTAATCGATATTGATGCTTCAAGCAAAGTTGTTAAATTGCACACTCACTGAAAATTTTATGCATTTGGAAATAATTTTTTTTTAACCCAATTTATATTTACATTTAAATAAATAAAAAAATTCAAAGTTTTGTTTTATTTAAACGTAAGTGAATTAATAAAAAGTTATTCAAATTACAAGAAACTTTCGGAATGTATGCAATTTATTATTCTGAACATATTTACTTAAGATATAAATATCGACTAACTTTGTATATTTTTTGATTTATATACTGTATATAGTCACGTTTATTAAGAGGTAGTTCGCAGTTAAAGGATATAATCATTGGTAAGTATCATAGTTGGAACTTATTATAGTAGTGGAATGTCAATTAATTTCACTGAAAAGTTTTTTTTTTACTAAATCAACATCTTTGAATCTTGGAGAACGTGTTATTACGATTTTAATGACAATAAAATCATTAAAATCGGATGTGTAAATCATAAGATATAAAGGCTTTTTTCTTTTTTACTATATGGTATTTCCTTATTGTCGGCATTCCATCACTATATGAAAATTATAGTAAAATGCTCGCAATATTTTATTTCCTTTAACTGCGGACTGTCCCTTAATTAAGTTTTTATAAAATCAGCATTTATCTTGTAATTAACTTTGATTGGTTTAAAAGTATTAAAAATTCAATTATCATATGGGTGTCGCCAAGTGAAAACCTGATTCTAAAAATAGATTTCTATAGACTACTGAATGCGAATTTTAATCGATCTGACTAGAACAAAAATTATACTGTTTTGGTCTCTTTAAAGTCCGAATTCCGTTGTCTATAGAACTCTATTTTTAGAATGTCAATTATTACTTGGTGGCACCTATCGCTATATGTTAAAATGACCTCAATTATTTATTCTTTTGAAATGACTGATGACTAGTCATTTATCATTTAAATATTAGGTTATTTCAAGTCATTTACCATCCCTGAGGTGTGGCATATCGATCATATTATATATGATATATACAGCAGATATGACAGATTTAAATTTAATCAATTTTAACAAATTGACCAGCGTTGATATACCTCTCATACTGTACAATAAATTGGTTCGTTTTCTATCCTCTTGGAGAATAACAAGTTGAAAATGTTCTATTCCAGAGCCTAGCGCAAGTATTCTTATCAATTCCTATTATTAGGTACTAATTTGTTTTGTTGGAAATGAAATAATTTAATGCTTAGAATAAATAATAATCGATCCAGGTTAGGATTTTCTTTCTGAAATTTGTTATTTTTACGACAATTCTTAACTATTAATCTATTCATACCAACCCATTTTTACCTGTTTTTCTTTAACTGGGCTATATTCTAATTTATTGATTTTTTTCTTGCGGTTTCTTCAGTAATGTCCATAGTTAACAGAACTTTCTTTATCTGAACCAATTACTTCTTTCATGAATCCATTCTAGCAAGTTCTCATATTTTTAATTGCTCCATTACTAAAAATTGAATTGATTAGTAATTTAACCTAACTGATTAGATAATTTATATCCAAACTATCTTAATTTTACGTTTAAATTTTATTATTCAAGTTTCACTTATTTAGAGTATAAGATAAACAATGCTGCCTGTGAAAATATATAAATTACTGATTTTTTTAACATTTATTGCTCTATTGAAAATAAAAAGCAAAATCTTTATAAAAATTTTTAACAAGGTATAAAATTATTTTGAGATGCTTTTTAGATAATAGTCACCTTCGTCTTGAACTACAAGAATTTCATTTACTTATGATATTTAACTGTTCATCACTAATTATGGATCAAATGCGTTATTTACGCGAGTAATCGCACTTTAAAAAAGTCACGTGGTGTGATTCACAATTTTAATTGCAACACAACAAATCTGTAATAATAGTGGTAGATTAAAATAAAATCAGATTTAATAAAATTTACGCACCGTAGTAAATCATTCGAAGTAAATTTTAGGAATATAGATGATTATTTTTATTAATATTTATAAAATAATCGTGATTGAGTTAGATTTATCTCTTAAATCGTTTTCCAGGCAATATTTCATGATTGACCTGTGGTTAAGCTATCAAATTATACTGGAATGTAGTCTAAATCAGTGTTGACCGATGACCTATGTCATAATATTTTTTCCTACATTACCTTGGTCATATAATCATATGACTTTTTGGTCATAGTCATATGGTCATATTTAATGCTAATGAAAAAATTTTTACTATGATTCCTACTAAATTAAAAAAGGTCACAAGTCATATCGATCTTCGTTATGACCAAATGACCTATGACAGGTCATAAAGGTCATATAGGTCATCTAAGGTCATAGGCCAACACTAGTCTAAATCGCAATAAATATGTAGTTATATTGACGGTTTAAGGGATGATTAATTGGCCAACTTCAGCAATCACGAGCATTTTATAAATATTAATAATCAGGGGATCACAGAATTTTGCAAAGCACAATAAATTCAATTTTGTTTTCATTATGATCTGAAACAATGAGCAATTCATGTTTTTATTTAATAATTATCTGCGTAGTTCTAATAACCATATACCAGACAAATCTTGAAGCTAATAAATGAAAATACTAATACTAATACTAAAGACATGTGTCAACTGTCACTGGTTAAAGAAATTATATTTCATAGACCAATATGTGGTAAAATATTATTAGATAATATCTGTATTTTACTGGCTGATTAATAACGCGTTAAAACTTCCTTAATTTATAACTTATACTACAGAAAACACTGTGATTATCATCTGGAGCATAGCGGAGTATATTATGGGGGAGTAATAGACCAGGTTTTGTTTGTGTTTATATCAACCAATAGATTTACTTTTATTTTTAACTACGCTCCGGATATCTAAGAGGATCTGTTTTTCTAGTATTATAGATTTTAATTTTGGTTTAAAAAAACCAATTATTTTGATAATGAGCGTAAGTATAAAAGGATCCGGTTCATTTCACAGAAAATCAATTCACGACAAGTTCATTTCGCTGACAGTACGATTCACCGACATTATATTTCACATACAAGTTTTTTTTATAAATTACACTAACTTTAACTTTAATTCTAACCTGATCCCAACGTTAATTTACTTGTCAGCCAAATTCCAAACCCAAGCCCAAACTATTATCTCAAAAACTTAATTAATAATCTTTATTTAAGGGTAGGATCATGTAGATCATTTTTATATAGTAATATACATTTTCATCTAAATTTGATATATGCTACTAATAAAACTTTTTTATTTTTTAATTAATTAATAAAAAATTTTTATATTATAAATAAAATTATTTATCTATTATAGTAAAATTTTGAAATATTGTATTATTTTAAAATATATATACTTGCATATATAATAAAGTTTACTTAGGTAGGTTAAATTTTACTTAAGTAGCACAAAAATGAAGAATTTGATTGGTTAATTTACGTAAACCTATTAGTTAATTTTATTCTATAATTTTATATCCTAATCTTTAAAAATTCATATTTCAATGAGTTTTTAACCTATTTTGATAATTTTACTATCATTAGAATCAGAAAGACCTACTCTACAACTTTTACTTAATGATTAAAATTAGTTTACTTAATATAATTATTTATAAAATTAAATATAAAAAAAATTTACTATTAGGTTTATATATAATTTTAAAATACTTGACTCTACCTTTAAACAAATAATACAAATTCTTATAGCTATATATAATATATCAAAATTATTTTCTTGATTTAATTTTTATAAAAGCAATTTGTTTTTTGGGATTTGTCCGGGTTTTGCCAGCAAGTATAAATGTTAATGATCAGAATTACTTGTCGGTGAATCATACTGTCGGCGAAATGTATTTGTCGGTGAAATGAACGTAACTGATATAAAATCTTAACAATTATAATTTTTTATATTAGCATATGTAGCATTTAACGTTGTTACTTTTCAAATTAAACGTTTCATAAAGCATAAACAGTTTATCGAATTTGAAAATGCAAAATACTTCAGAAGAAATAATGATATCACCCTTCTATAATAATTTAA
The DNA here is from genome assembly GCA_910591915.1 of Cetraspora pellucida. Lineage (NCBI taxonomy): Eukaryota > Fungi > Glomeromycota > Glomeromycetes > Diversisporales > Gigasporaceae > Cetraspora > Cetraspora pellucida. The sequence continues at coordinate 3,059 of CAJVQA010007709.1, read as the reverse complement.
TAATAAATTGTGAATCGATTAGTAATCTTCACTATGTGGCTTGTACTATGTTTATGATAAAACTGATATGAGGTAACCATTCAACAAGGTTTGAACGGAAATTTTGCATACAAAGAATTTGAGAAGCCAGAAGATTATTGTCTTTATCCGCGCATAACGCGGGGATCACGCATATTCCGCGCAGGTTATTTTATTTACCATAAATAACGTTTTTTTTTCTGTACAACTTTACTTTGCCAATGGGACTTTCCCCTCAATGCCTTTATTTGCATTAACCTCATATAGATGGTTCTTGTATATCACCTTCCTTATCCATCCATCTCATTTACAACTAATTTAACGATTATGCCTCACATTATACGCGTTATAGTCCAACATCACATTAAATTGTCCAGAACAAAGATTTTTTTGGTGAATTTGACTACCGAAATTACGGATTTAATGCATTTAATAAATAATTAAAACATAAAAAACATGACCTCGGCATTTTCCGTTTTTAACACCTCTGAAAATTTTACATGACAAGATTTTTCAAGGAAACTGAGGCTGTTAATTAAACAATTATATATAACCATTTTAGACTTCGGACCTGTACCAATTTCCATTTCCTAGCCAAAGATTTTATTCTTCATTAATATTAATGTGGCTACGCATGATTAGGTGATAGTACTAATAAGGTTTAAACATCTCATATATATAGACATAATAAGAAATAACAAGTGCACAGATAAGAATATCGATAAGAAAATTGGATATAACGATGTAACAATAACAATTTTAATTATGCAAGAGAAAAAAGAAATAAAAAGAAAAATTGAAAAAAATTAAGGAAAAAATGTGATTGTAGCAATACTGTAAACATTAAAGCTTCCTAATTCGTGCTGCGTGATTTATGTCATTTAGATCCTTGTGATTTTCTGAAATAAATTTGTGCTAGGTATCGCTATTTGCTTTTTCATTTTGGCAAAATTGAGTCCAAAAACGGAAAACTTATGGTGTCACGAAAATATTTGTGTCGTACATGATACCGAATTTTTTTCGCGTATCTAGCGATTTGATTGGCTGGTAGAAAGATCGGCAAAAATTTTCGCGTACAATACGTAGCGTGGCACATTTCTAGTTGTACATATATTATAATGCATACTTCATTTTATAATGGCCATATTTATAATCACATAAAAAAAACAAACAAACAATTAAGCTTCTTTTCACTATTAGTTAATATTTGTACATATTTCTAAACATGAACCATGGTAAAGATGAAACCAATTGGTCTGTATGAACCGATAGACTGATTTAATTATACGGTTATCTGGTTATCCATCATGCCGTTCGTGTTCATGTTTTTGCGAGTTGTCATTGGCTAATTGAATTTTTAATTGTTTTTTTTTCATATTTGTGACATAACACAAAAAAGAGATCTGCACGGTTTGACAAACATTCGGCTTAGATTGACGACATCGTCCTGCATTAAGCTGATTTTGAGGTTAAAGCTAAATTTGGGTTAGGTTAAGATAAGGTTGAAAATTACATTTTACAAGCCTAAAATACATGTAATTTTACATAAGTTTCAGTAACATGGATTTTATGTAAATTTCACACGTGATATATAGTATCGACACTATGAAAACTCAGCTAGCATTATTGAACTACAGTAGATTCTGCATAAAGTTCACTGACCAAATCGATGTACATATGATCCAACCAATCATATGAGCATATGATCACGTTTACAAATTTCACAAAATTACACCCTTAGTTAGGGATGACCAAAAAGGGCTTGTGCCAAAATTCCGAAAAGTCAAATCCTATCGTGTCGTGTGATGTCGGTTCAAACTCCGCTTATGATTTGTCATCATAATTATACGTAATGACAAACCACTAGTACAAATATAGACACGCGTGCGGACAGACATAAATTATCAAAATTCCATTTTTGATGCATCAGTGTAATATATCTAATGAAATAATCAAGAATGTAAGTTTTGTTGCATCAAAAAACAGAACTTTAGTATTACCATGACTAAACATTAAATGTCCTCCGCTACGCTCCGGGCAATAAGCGGAGTTGAACCGACATCACATGACGTGATAGGATTTTATTTCATGAAACCTAAAAAAAAGCTACTAAACTGGGTTTAAATTTAAAATGCAGCTTAACGTATTGATTAATAATCAATTTACTTATTGCTTATCATTCTAATACAATATCAAGCGAAACACCCAAGTATTACAAAAGTTGAGAAATCTGAAAACTTTTGATCACCTTGATAAATGCTTACAACGTATGAGGATAAGCCAAAATATATGAGAAAGAAATGGCAGAATGAATTCCAAGTAGATAGATAATGAGATAATTCTAGCAATAATGAAATATTGATTAGATGATGTATGTACATATGAGTGTTATTTAAATAATTTTAAATGATGTACAGTATATTATCCAGGTAAATGTTTTTTAAGTTGTTTAAACTCCTTCAGCAAATAAGATAATTTTAAATGATGTACAGTATATTATCCAGGTAAATGTTTTTTAAGTTGTTTAAACTCCTTCAGCAAATAAGATAATTTTAAGCCAATTGGCAAATGGTTAATAACTTAAAAACATAAAAAAAATGAAAAAAAATCTGAATGAAAAACGATGCATATTTTATTTGAAATAATATTATCGAGGTTGGTATTTTGTATTTTATTTCTGTATTGAGAATCTTTCCTGTTCTAGTCCACTGCTTTAATGCTCTAATTGGTATTTTTAATATTAACAGTTACTAATTTTTATAATTATATAGATATTTAATATTTTAACATAATAGTACTTATATACTGTATATTTGATAATTGCAAATTACTTAGAAAATGGTATTTTTATATATAAGAAAAATTCCATTTATCAACTCCAAATAGTAAGTAATTTTTTTTACAAGCACAAATGATGTGATAGTGACAAATAATTATAGAATACTCAATACGGTTATTAAATAGTATTGTCGTCTCGGAAATCGGCGAGTCTGTCGCTAAACTATTCCAACTCTCGTGTAACCTACGGCGGCTAAGTCGAA
>CAJVQA010007708.1:0-13580 GCA_910591915.1 Cetraspora pellucida | reverse complement strand
GGTTCACAGAAGAGATAATCTACCCGGGCTTCCGAAAAAAGTATTGTAAAACGTATAAAAAAAAAACTTTAATCAATCGTGTAACGATATACAAAATCGGGGCACTCGGGACGTTCCTACCTCGAGTTCGTCTCTTATGTTCATTCAGTTTCTTTCCGGACCTCTGCTCTTTATTGGTCATTTACATACTTTATCGATCCTATCAACCGGTTACCCGATTCTCAACCGCTTGTACCGGATCAACCGATTAAGAATTTGTTCAACCGGCTATCCGAAATTTATTCGGGTCGGGTCGGTTAACCGATTATAGCTCAACCGGTTCAAATCACTAATATAAACAATGATGATCATTTTCATGTTTGGTGGGTACATAGATAACTAGGTTAATCTTGAATAGACTATTTTTAGATTGTTTCGATTTTGTGTAACAAAAATGGTTTGCAGAATATCTCAAAACCCGTGATCGGCCAAATTCCCTGGTTTCTACTTTGAGGACCCTGATATGCAATACCTAGTAGTGCCATAATTTGTTGTATCTTTTTTGACAAATAATCAATTATGTTGTGATCCAGTAATCCAAATTGAATGAATTTGATATTCGATTCGTTTCGAATCGAATAGTTACTGGATCACAAGATATTCATATTTTTCCGTAATCCATTGAAACGTTATTTGCGAATACCTTGTGATCCAGTGATACGTATCGAATGATTTTAGTACCATTCGATTCGTCTAGTCGAGACGAATCGGATGGTATCAAAACCGTCCAATTTGGATCACGATATAATTAAAAAATTACTACTAATTACGGCAATTGCGCTCACACCACAACTCTGGTTCTTTCATATTGCCAGAAACTTTGGCATTCCAACATTAAAGTTATAGTAATTCTCCGCTGATTTCTCAACTGCGATCTACCACTCATAATACTTATATCATAATACCCATAATTACAGTTTTAACAGTTTTAAAAAAGTATTAGCGTTGGATTACTCTTTTGCTGCTTTGACAGTATCTATGTAGTAATGTAATTGATTTGGCTCACGGCCAAGCCGATCCGATCCTTCAGATCTGCTGAACTATTTATAAGCTGACCAATCTCGAGCCGAGCCAAGTCGTTACTCTAATTAATTTTTGGGAAAATCACAGTTTGAAAGTAAATGCCAAGCAGTGGTTTTCCTAGTCATTCCCCACTTGAGCTAAGTCAAGCGTATCGGTATTTTATAAAATTACCTATATTTAGAGCTATCGAATCTCAGCTTACGTTTGCCTAGTGTCTCGGCCTGTCACTAACCATATTTTACAGTACCAAATCCAATTTTACTTTTATAACGATAAACGTAAATTGAATTAAAAACATTGCCCAACCGGGTTAGGTCGCTAAGTGGTAATTTTCTTAAATCGCATATTTGGTTTCTTACTAGCCCTATTAACGACGAAATACAAAAAATTAGTAGTTTTTTCGAAAAATCTCGTTAATAGTGCTAGTAAGAAACTAAATTTGCGAAAATTCCCTCTTAGCGACCATATATTATTAATAATTTACACTAGATCTAGAATATTTTGTCACTATCGCAAAAATGTGTAATTTTTTTTGTTAAGATATACATTATATATCATTATAACAATGCATAAAATGTACTCTTTCCAAATTTATATATTAGGGTGAAAGATTTTAATCATTATACGTATTTCTGTATTTATTATATTTGTAATTTGTATGCATAAAAACAAATAATGGTACAATCTTGTCGCCAGTTTTCCGAATTGGGTTCATTCGTCAATGAAATTATTATTATTGTTTTTTTTCATAAATTATGATTATAAAAATACGTAATTTGCCATGAAAGCTTTTCTTTTGAACCTAGTAACCAAATTTATACTGGTTCTTCGTCGAAACACTATATAATACAAGGTTTTTTAACGGTTTATTCTCAAACATATACAATATTTCTTAAATTTAAAATAATGTCTTCTCACCGATCCGATAACGAAAGTGACACCGAAGTTTTTGTCGATGCCGAAGAATCACTTGACCAAATTACCTTGACTACTACAATAACTTCGGATAGTATCAATGGATTAAAGTCGAACACTTCTAATAATGACAGTGTTCAACCGGATCCAATTCTTTCAAATAAACCAGCGTCCATAGCCATTCCACAGATCTCTGTGACAGACATGTCTTATGAGGAAGATAAAGAGTTATCAGATTTGACAAAGGATCAGGAAAATGGTCATGTTACTCTACCTGAAAGTAAATAATTTAAATAATCTATAATTAATTTCTTTATTCATTAATTCTGATATGTATTTATTATATACATATATATATTTTTTAATTCAGTTGATAGTGATGTGACAACGGATAACGAAGATGAACCTGTTGATGTCACTGTTTATGTTAAAGATCTGGATACTGGCAAAAATATACCAGCATCTGATCTTGAAGAAGAAATTAAACAATCAAATGGAAATATTGATCCACTATCTTTTCAAATATTGCAACGGACAGGTTCAGATACAGAATTAAATAATATTAGTGATGAAAATCACACAAGAAGCATAAGCGATGAGGATATCAATACTACAGATGACAAACCTAACAGGTATGAATATTTTGAATTGTTCATTATGGTATTCTATGTCGATAACAACGTTATCAGTACTTATAGATGTATTTATATTACTCAGACGAAAATCATTTTTAAGTCGCTTAAAACGAACGTCTCATGACAAAAATGATGACGAGGGTGGAGATGAAGATGGTGTTACTGGGAATACTGCGCCAGTATTTTCCGAAAATGAAAATGGTTTTGGACGTGCTCAGCCTCGATACATAAAAGTAATATAACGTCATCATACATCAACCTTTCATTTATCGTTATATAGTTAAACTTTTTGTTTTTTCTTTTAAATAGACTCGAGCACGAAACAAACCAATTAAAGAATTTGATCGACTTTTTCTTGCCCAAGAATTGTATAATCCAATTTCTAGTGATGTGACTGATTTTAAAACTGGTGCTATTTGGTCTATGAAATTCAGCAAGGATGGAAAATTCTTGGCGACAGGTGGTCAAGATACTGTTGTTCGGGTATGGGCTGTTATTTCAAGTGACGAAGAAAGAGAGCATTTTCTCGAAGGAAGTGGTACGAGTGTATATGAAGGTATCAGTGGCGCAAAATTAGGGGCCCCTGTTTTTCGCGATAAACCATTGTATGAATATCGCGGGCATACGGCTGATATATTGGATCTGAGTTGGAGTAAGGTTAGACAAATACTATCTTGTGTGTATTATTCTATTATCACATTATTTAATGATTAATGGTAATTTTGTTTAGAACAACTTCTTACTTTCTTCATCAATGGACAAAACCGTGAGGTAATACTTCTAATTTAATATCTTTCCTTAGTCACATAATGTATGCTTTTGCCAACTTGATGGCTTTTATATTTAATTACAGATTATGGCATATGACTCGTAAAGAATGTCTGTGCTGCTTTCAGCATACCGACTTCGTCACAGCCATTGAATTTCATCCAAAGGTTTATATCATAAAATTATACTATTTGATCCTATGCATTGCACTATTTCGGTATGAATAATTGTGGTAGCTTATACTGAAGTTTGCTGACGCTGAAATTTGAAATCTCATTTAAATATATAATACCCACTAAAATCCACTTATACACACTAACAATCTAATCCCAAATTCTAAACCCCTAAAAAAAAAGCTTTAAAATCTTAAAAAATTATTTAGACTTTCAGCATCAGCCAATTTCAGCATCAGCTACACCAATAATTAATCATATTTATACAACTTAGGATGATCGGTTTTTCCTTTCTGGATCATTGGATTGCAGATTACGTCTTTGGAACATCCCCGAGAAGAAAGTTGCCCATTGGAATGAGCTTAACGATTCTCAGCTAATTACTGCTGTTGGCTTTGCTCTTGATGGTAAAATGGCTGTTGCGGGAAGTTTATCTGGATTGTGTCTTTTTTATGAAACGGATGGGTTAAAATATAATACACAGATTCATGTGAAAAGTGCACGTGGCAGAAACTCACAGGGTAAAAAAATAACTGGAATTGAGTCTATGCCAGGAACTCTTCCTGGTCAAGAAAAAGTGAGTTATTATAAGCGTTGTTTTTGTTAACAACTGTAAAGTGTTTTAACGAAATTTCTTGTCAATCAGTTATTGATAAGCTCGAATGATTCAAGGATTAGATTATATAATATGCGGGATAAATCTTTGGAATTCAAATATAAAGGACTTGAAAACACCTGTAGTCAAATCCGGGCTACGTTTAGGTGAATACTATCTGTAATCGATCATTTAAAATTTCCAGGCTGATTAAAACTTTAATAATTATACAGTGATGACGGCCGTTATATTATATGTGGTTCTGAAGACAGACATGTATATATATTTAACACAGATCATTCTAGCGTAAATTCACATCATGGAGGTGGCGGCTGGCTAAAAAAAGAAAAAAAGTGTGGCTATGAAAATTTTGAGTGTAGGTATAATCAATATTATATTAATTTTCATAAAGAACTGAGCATCAATTCATACTAAATATTATTATTCCCTAATACAGCACATTCCGCTATAGTAACAGTCGCCATATTTGCACCTACTCGTACAAAACAATTAATTAGTCTTTGTGGTGATCCAATCTTTGCAAATACTGTTAATAACGAAAATTCAGCTAATCAAACTTATCCTGATGGCAATATAATTGTTTGTGCTGATTATACTGGAAGTATAAAAATTTTCAGGCAAGACTGCGCTTATTACCCTTCTCGTGATTCTGATTCGGTTTCTTTTAGAAGTACAAGGAAAGTATATTTAAAAATTAAATTTTCATTTATTATGTGGGATCTTTATTTCACGAGATATTTCCATAAAAAAGATCCCATATACATATTTCCTTGGTGTTTATATCTTCAAACTTTATAATAATCAGTGCAATATTTTCACTCCTTCTAATAAAGATCCTGGAATTCATCACTTGGTTCTAATTTAAATACTTTCTTTACCAAAAAACAAAAAGGTCAAGAATCTGGAAGTGGAGGAAGAAGAAGAAGAAAAAGTGATGCATCGAGTATTTATTCGGCAACAAGTAATATAAGTGCAGATATTTCAATTAATGGTGATAACGAAACTGGACAACAGTTTCAATGTTCCTGTGGGTCAACTGATTTTAAGGCCTTTGTCAAGGATGGATCACCTAAATTGGTTTGTGCAAGTTGTAATCAAACCAATTAGATTTTGAATTGATGAAAATAAATGAAATCGATAGCATATATTTCGTATAGAAAAGTTTCAAGGGTTTATTATTTGTATTATACTGTAGTTTAAAAATGTAATATTTTGTTCATTAGTATTTAAGAATCATTATCACTCATAAATTTTATAGTATAATTATTCACTCGGGCAGTAAAAAAATTTGCATTAAATTTATATTGTAATTATATTTTTATTTAAGTGAAATAAAGGTTATATATATATATTAGCAAACTTTCACAATATAAATTTTATTTAAACGTTTTCTGACAGAAAAATTTATCTATACAAAACTGCCTTTATAATATCAACGCATACAAATAACGACATTAATACTTTGGTCATTGTAAGTACCCATTAGTTCTCAACCAATTTTCAACATCCTCTTTATCACGTGTTAACCAAGCAGTATTAATACGAATGTGTTCTAAACTTTGTTGTAAAGGTCTTAAATAGTCTTTAGTATCCTTGTTAGAAAAGAAATCTTCAACATCTTTGAGATCAGCAGCAGTTGAAAAAGAATCGGTACCAAATTTAATTATAGATCCAAACAGGCTAAGAGATTTTGCATATCGCTCGTAGAGCTGCAATTAAGACAAATATTTATTGGTAAACAAATATTCATATACAGATATATTAAAATTAAAATTTTTGATATAAAAAAACTTGCAATTTCCCAATTTTCTTTAATAAAATTCCACAGTGCCCTTCGCGAGTTACGATTGAACTGCAGGCTGTAAAATATACAATGAGGAAAATTTAATCACCACATATTATGAATAAATTATTAGTAGTTTAAATATATTATTCAAAGATAATTTCCCACCTAGAGAATATATAAATGATATCCTGGCTCTTAACTTCCTCTGATAGGGAAAATCCTAATGCACGTTTAATCAAATCTTCTTGTTGAGCGAATCCAAGACCAGTTAAAGCGACAAGTTTCTGATCTACAGTATCGGCTTCGCGATAGACTTTCAAAATTGCATCAAATTCATTTACACCGCCACCATTACAAAGAACAATTTCGTAGACAGTGCCACGAATATTAGGATGTAAGGCCGATTTGTCATTGTTTTTTGTAAACAATTCAAATCTACGGAATGATTCCTTAACAACCCTAGAAAATTTAAAATTAATCAATATTTTTTTGTCATAAATTTTATTGTAAATAATAAACTGGATAAAATAAACCAGATAAATAAAACTTACTCAGGATCTTTAGCTCTTCCAGCCGTTTTAATTACCAAAGTTCTCAACATAGTGATTAAGTAGTCCTCATTTTCGGGATATTCCCAACCTAATTTAGCAACTAATTTTGAAACCAAATGATGTTGAAAGGCTCGAAATCCTTGGTATATAGGCTCAGGTTCTTCGAACCACACGCTTAAGAGATCCGTAATACGAGAATTAATTTCCATCCATACACTATGATAAAATAAAAATTTTATAAATATATGTGATATATATGACATTTACAACAATAAAATAATTCATTGGCTTACATATATTTATCTTCGTTATCAAATTCATTAATGAGATTTAGCAAGCCACTTGTTTTTGCATAACCGCTTACTGCTAAAGCACCAGCATCAGCAACTAATCCGACACGATCACTAGTATCAAGTGAACCTTCTTTAACAGCATGACCCAATTTTGCCAATCGTTCTGGCGTATAATTTACACGGAATACACCAGTTACACGAGAATTAAGTTTATAAAATTCAGTACCATGGGGCAAGTCTAACTCAGTTTCCTTTGTAGTAAGGACTTTAGATCCAAATTCGTTGTTAAACTGAGGCCCAAGACTTATTCCCAGTGGCACCCACCAATATGTAGTATCCTCATCAGGATTGAGTTTTCCGGTTGAAAGGAAACGAGACTGACAAATACGTAACTTATTATTGGCAGGTTCAGTAACAGTCAAAACAGGATACTAATATGATTATATTTAATATTAATAACACAATATTTTCAAAGGTTATAGAGTTTAAAATTTATGCAAAATGCACATACGCCGACAACCCTGGTCCATCCAGTCATGAATTGGCCGACGTCGACACCACTTTCTTCGGTTAAAGCTTTCCATAAATCATCAGTACTAGCATTACTAAACTCGTGACGCTTCAAATAGCGCCTAACTCCAGATAAGAAAACATCTTCTCCTATATAGTTACTCAGCATGCGGATGACAGAAGCACCTTTGTAGTAACTTATAGCGTCAAAAATCTGGTGAATTTCACTGTTTATGCAAATAATAGATCATTTATTAACTTAAGCATTGCAAATAAATAACAAATAATATGTACAAATAAATTATAAATAATAAATAATATGTATATACCTAGGATCATTTACGGGAACTTCAATAGGATGAGAGGATCTTAAAGCATCAAGTTGAAGTCCTCGTTGAAAACCTTCGGTAACAAACCTATTAAAATAACATTCATTTATTGGCAATTTAACAAAGAATAACAATATTAATAACAATATTAAAACTCACTGAGTCCAGATATCCCAATCAGGAAAGATCTTGTCCACAGCAAGGTATCCAACCCAAGTAGCAAAGCCTTCGTTAAGCCAAAGGTGATCCCACCTGGGTTTCAAATATATTTTATTTAATAAAAATACTCACCAAAAACACATATAATCACTTATATATGTATAATGATTAATTACCATTCCATAGTTACAAGATTGCCAAACCACTTTTATCATAATGATTGAATTTACAAGTTAATATATTTCACAATTATAATTTAATTAATTTATAAGTTAATATAATTTACAATTATAATTTAATTTAAAAGAGCATTTACCTGATGGGCTAATTCATGAGAAACAGTGTATGCAATACGTTGCTTGAACTTAGCATCAGATGCTTTAGGATCAAATAATATTGCAGAAGTTCTATAAGTAATAAGACCCCAATTTTCCATAGCACCTAGATTAAAGAATAATGATATATATTAATATAAAGATAAAAGAACATATTGCAGCAAGATAAGATAATTTACCAGCCTCAAAGTCCGGGATAGCGACCATATCACATTTTGGCAGTGGATATGGAATGCCAAAGACTAAATAATATATATATATATGTGGATTAAATAAGCGATAAAAAAATACAAGAGTAAGATTATCAATACCTTCAGCAAAGTATTCCAGAACCTCAGCAGCAACGTCCAAAGAAAATTGACCAAGATGTTCGTTGCCTTTTGTCGCGTAAACACGAACCAAAACGGGCTTTCCACCATTATGAAGACCGGTAGTAGAAGTCTCAACATAAGCCAAATCACCAACTATAAATGCAATCAACTAAAATCGAGTTGGTATAAGTTTGTACGAGTTAGTGCACTAAAGTAATCTAATTAAGAAAATGTTACATACATAAGTACTCATAATTGGCGTCGTAGCAAATTTGACACACTTTTTGCCACCCTCATGTGCAGTCTCGGAGATTACATTCATATTACTCAAAGCAGTCAATTCAGGTGAAACGATCAAAGTGATATCAAATGTTGCTTTAATTGCAGGCTCATCCCATGAAGGAAAAGCACGGCGTGCATCAGTTGCTTCAAATTGAGTCGTAGCTAAGTATCTAAATAAAGAAGATTGGTAGAAATATTTTATAATCATGAATTTTTACTGTAAAACAACCGCGAAATAACGAAAGATATATATGTGTTATTTTAAGCATATACGCTTTCTTTGGATCATTTACGCGTTATATTGAGTGCACCCATGTGTGTTATTATAAATCTGCCAATATATTATATGAATTGCACGTTATTTCGAGACGCCCATTAATGTTATTTGAAATTTAGTATATTATTTTTAAAGAATCCAAATGTCAAAATAACGTCCATGATCATTATTACGAGGTTTTATGATATATTGTTAGAATTGAAAATAAGTTAGAAATATATACTTTGTATTTCCATCACTGTCTTTATAAGAACTTCGATAAAAACCATTCATTTTATCGTTTAATATCCCGGTAAATTCAAGATATAAAGCAGCTTTAGATCCAGCAGGAAGTTCTTCAGGAAAAGTTAGAGTGACAGTTTGCTTTTGAGTATCATGAGAAATAGTTACAGTATTTTGGCTATATTGCAAAAACCACATGCAAATTACATGAAACAGAAATAATAACAAATATATATTAAATAATAAATTAAATAATAAATATTAAATAATATTATATTAAATACCTTTGATTAGTTTTCAAAGACAAGTTTGACAGCTTTGCAGACTTAACTTGAATTTCATTCGCGTTAAGAATTATAGTTTTCGTATTTTGGTTAATATTGAGACTGTAAAATACAAGTTAAATATAAATATTATCTAATGCACAAATGTATAGCATTTCCAATATTAAGGTAAAATTGATGACTACACACTTGATGGTTTCAGTTCCTTCAAAGGTAAAGGATTGAAGGTCTGGAGTCAAAGTCAAGTCATAATGGGTAGGCCTAACATTAGTAGGTAAAACCTGACGTTCCCCCGTATCAGCCATTTTAAAAAATTGATATCGAGATAAAAAATATGCAATGGCAGCAACGATAATGGAAAAGAAAATAAAGCGTGCTCTAAAACGATTCTCTTCGTTTTGTATCGTATGGACTTTAGGGGTTGAATTCTTAGAAGTGGCCAGTTTATTGTACAAGTCCTTTGAAAGTCGAAGAACCCTAGGAAAATCAAATATGATGCAGGTGAAATCTATTTAACGATATTATCCCTTGAATTAGCTTAGATTTCTGCGGTGTAACAATACCACTTCGGGCAAAATTAAGTGTATAATTTGGGCCGGACAACACAAATTTGGCCAACCTGAACTCTGGTCACACAGAGTAATGACAAATTATTTCAATAACTCGGTGCTGTAACTTAAATTATAGTATGTTACAGCAATTTTAATGGCATGTGGCAAAAAAATATCATATCTTGTGCCTGATTTATACCAAGTATATTTAAAAGTTATTATAAAAAATCTGGATACAAATCAATTACCATTATTGACTTTTTTTTTATAATGAGTTAATATATCCTTCTCTAAAGATCCCGAACAAACAGTTTGGGCATGCTCCAAATTATTCGATAATTAACATCAGCTTGTTTAGCTACTAATATATTATGCTGTATAAATTTATGTGATGATATCCTCACATTATATCCTGTTATTTAGTATACCTAAGATCAAGAACACGAAAATGTTATTTCAATTTAAAGTGAATGTGATATAAATATTAAATATTCAAGAAAAATTTTTTAAATGTTCTTAGTTATACCTTAAACCATCAATTTAACTACATATCCTTTATTATTTGGATTACAAGCCGTGTTTTATTTTGTTTTTTATTTTTTGTCATTCTTTTTTTTAAAAAAACTTTTTTTTTTTAATATTAATACAGTCATCCTTCCCTATAATCACACAGTTGGGCACACCCTAATGTGGTGATAGTATAGAAGTGTTACTAAATAAAGGTACCTCTATATAATCATATTATATAAAATTTATAAATATATGTGATTATATAAAGATAAAGTATAATAAAAATTAATTTAAAAACTTTTATATAATAATTGTAAATAGTTTCTATATAGACAAGTCAAATATTTATTAATTAAATCGATCTTTATGCACTAAGTAAAGTTGTTTAGGAGAATAAAATATATATTTTTTTAAAGCTTTTATACAAATTGGGTAAGTTTTTGTTAGTATACTTTTTTTATTTTACATATATGTGAATAGAATTAAAATTTTTAATTTTTTTTAATAGAAACGTAAAATAAAGGAGTGCATTAATAAAAATTCGACTAATTTATATGAAAATTTCAGAATACATGTATTTTACTCTTCTGAACAACTTTATTTATTGCATAAAAGTCGATTTATTTAGTAAATATTTGACTTTTATATATAATAATGATTGGTGATTATATATAAAAAGTTTTTTAAAAAATTTTTATATATAAGTATTAATCATTGTTATATATAGAAGTCAAATATTTACTAAATAAATTGACTTTTATATAATAAATAAAGTTGTTTGAAAGAGTAAAATGCATTTATCTTGAAATTTTTATATAAATCAGCCAAATTTTTATTAATACATTTCTTTATTTTATGTTTTTACTAAAAAAAATTAAAATTTTTAATTTTATTCACATATATGTAAAATAAAAAAAGTATACTAATAAAAGGTTAACCAATTTGTATGAAAACTTTAGAATATCTCTATTTTATTCTCCTAAATAACTTTACTTAGTACATAAAGATCAATTTAATTAATAAATATTTAATTTGTCTATATAGAAACTATTTATAATTATATATAGATTTAATTATAAAGAAGTAGGTTTATTATCAAAATTGTTTAACTAATTCAAAAAATATGATAGTGATTATAAGTTATTTGTGATTATAAAGAAGAATTTTTAATAATAAAATAATTGATAATATAAAATTGTATGATTATATAAAGTTTGTGATTGTATAGAAGGAAATTATAAAGAAGGATGACTATAATAAGACTATATTTTTATCTTTATTGAATATTTAATTGTGATTTTATATAAAGTAAAATTTTGTTTTTAAAATATTATAGAAAGAATAAAAACTCAAACTAATTTATCTACAACTTAAACCAACAGGAATAATTAAGATTCATTTATATTTAAATATTAGTAATTATATATTAAGAATTAGTTTGATATTTAATCTATTAGATATATCAAAAGTTTATTTTTGAATTAATAGAATTAAATAAAAAAGAATATGATAAAAATAAGACAAAGTTTGATAATAAGTTGTATATAGAAGACTGAGTTATAAATCTTGATATATAATAAAAAATCTAGATTTTATAATAAATTTATTAATTAAAATAAAGCAGAAATTTTATAATGAATGTTATAATAATTGATTATAATATTTAATGTAGTATTAAGTGTATTAGTATTAAGTATTGTTATAAGGTTGTAGTCATCTTGATACAATATAACCAAGTAACAAGGTTATCTGGTACAGTGATTGACTATTACAAATATATATAAAGTAAAGGTGTAATAGTTCGCTTTACTATACAATAGTAGGCAAACAGTTTAAAATAGTAATAATATATAAATTAATTTTATTAAATAAACATACAATGTAACAATCTTGGCTATAAGAATTATTCTAAAAGAGGAATATCACACTTTATAATTAAAAGATTATTATATCTAAATTAAAGTATAGAAACTCAAAATTAGCAAAAAAAAGAAAAAAATATCCTTTATATATCTTTTTATCTAGTGGAGATAGTAGAGATTTGAGCAATATTATTTGATACTATACTTGGAATAATAGGAGTTCAAACAATATTAGATATTATTGTACTTGAAATAGTGAAGGTTCAAACAATATTAAATAATATTGTGCTTGAAATAGTGATAATTATATAGAAGCAACTAGAAATATTATTTATATCATTTGTCATTTATACTTGAAATACTTGAAGCTTATGTTTAGGTACTTGAATCTGTACAAAAACACTTGAGATTTGTGTAGGAATACTTAAAGTTTATATGAGAACACTTGGGGTTTGTATCAAAGATACTTGAAGTTTATATTAGGAATACTTAGAATTCTTGTACTGTAGCACTTGGCATAGTAATTTGGTACTAGAATATATAAAACTTGTATAGAAATATTTGAGATTTGTAAAATAATAGTAACATCACAGATGTTACTCAGTGTTATATAGCTGTATTATCTTTTTAATAGTCAATTAAAATCTTTTTATCTATTTACTATATCTTTTCTCTACTAAAGCATGATTGTCAGTCATGTTTTTTTTTACTATGTTTTTTTTTTTACAGAGATCCCAAATATGACTCGTGTAAGCGGGGCATATTTGGGATCTCTGTAAAAAAAAAGTTTTGTTTACTTTACTAAAGCGTGATTCTCTGTCACGCTTTTTTTTGTGAACAAAAAAATTTAACAGAGATCCCAGTGCCCCTGTTAAGCTGCATATACATATATATATATACGTATGTATATATAAACAATATAGGGTCCATAAATTAGATCCTGTATTGATATACGTATCGTAGATCAAATTCCACAATGTATAACGAATATGCGTAATGTAACAAATGCGTAACGGATCTACATTTATATACTATAGATCTTATATGTATTTTATAATAATAAATAATTTACAAATAAATTTACTTTAAATAGAAATATTAAAATAAATAAATAAATAAATATGTATGCATTTAATTATATTAGTAATA
>CAJVQA010007707.1:0-13584 GCA_910591915.1 Cetraspora pellucida | reverse complement strand
TACTCTAAACTGTATAAATAATGTAAAATTAAATTGAATTTATTAGCCAATCAGACAAACTTCTGCCTATGATATTTAATAACATTTTTATATATTAGAACTGAGAAGAATAATGGTTTGTAGTCTATTTGAGTATATATAAAATTTATGCAATTAGACATATTATTGTATTACTCCTTCTAAGACACAATTATGTATGCTCGTCACACAATTTAGGTCGCTTCCGAATTGGTTTAGGTCATTCATAAATTTTCACCGATTCAGAAATGACCTAAGGTCAATTTTTAGGATCAGGGTGTAGCTAATTATTAAGCGACAAATATGTGTATCAACTACTTTATTATACATAAATAGATCAGCTAGTGACTATTTGTCACTCAAATATTATTTGTCAAACACAGGCAGTGCAACGCGCAATGATCAGGTGTGGCAAATCATCTACGTGACAAATAAGCACTAACTAATTTATTTTTATATATAAATTAGTCTGTGTTTATTTGTCACACACATGGGTCATCACTTGATCCCAAAACTTAATAGAAATTTAGAACCCAAAAAGAATTATTACGCATGTCAAATTAATTAACGCAAAAAACAAATATTAATAAATAAATAAAACTTTTTGAATGTCGATAAGTAAAAACATTTTTTTTCTTATTAATTTTTAAAATGGAAAGTTACGACCGTTTGATGTGTGAAACCTTTGATCGAATATTAAAAGCTTTTATTCCTCAAAGGAAAAACAATCGCCGTTTAATGGATCAAAATAAATATAATCAATGTTTAACTGTAATTAAAAATCCCAACGAATTATATAACCCAAATTTTAAATATTGGGTAACATAATTTTAAAATTATTTACGTTGGTGCAACTGAAGAACTTTTTACTATTAAACGACCTGGGGACGCAAGTTTGTCCTGTTGAAACCTTTTTATGCTTTAACGTGCATTTTTTTATTGCGGGTTTTTTTTTTATTTATTTGTATTGCGCATTTTTTATTTATACGATTTTTTTATTTTTTTTATAAAGCATTTTTTCTAATATAGCTAAATTTTATTATAAAGAATTTTTATAAGTTTTAATTTCTTTATGTAATAGTTTGTTTTTTTCATGCAAAAAAAACTTTAATAATATAATTAATATTATTGCATGGGTTATATAATATATCGCTTGAACATACAATTTTAAATTTTTTAATTTTTCACCGATTGAGAAATGACCTAGGTCATTTCAAAATTCAAGAATAACCTAAATCGTGAAATGACTCAGAACATGTAAACTTTTATCTAAAAATAAAAACACTGATACAGAATTAATATTTTAGATGATGCCGAACACACATCTAAAAACAGAATTTTTTGACAATTCATTTCACGCTAAATTGTACTAAATTTTGATTCTACGTTGAAACAAATATTCGTAATGAGGTTTGTTTTCTGTAATTATGTCATAAACATATTGAGGGTATTCAATTTCATCGTCATTATTGATTGTTTTGCCAAATCCAGTGCTCTGCATTGCGTTTCTATTTGTTAATTATTAAATTTGTTAAATAAAAAAAGTTTTATGTAATGTAGCGCATGTGCACCCACCTGATCAACCAATCAGATTGTAAGATCGGTGTAACGTGAAATCAAAATTCCCTGCAAAATTTCAGTATAAGAATAGCTTTTACTATTACCTAATTATGACCTTTACCCATTAATTGGGTTGTTTTGATTTCATGTTATACCTGATCTTATGGGTGCGTACAATGCATATACGCAAAATGATTGAAATATAAACATACTTATGCCACAAATAATCTAAATCTGGAACGTGATATAGGCCTGACATCTTTTCATCCCATATCTCTAATCTTTCTGTTTTCCACTCAAGCATTTCCTTCTTAAACTCTACATCGACCATCTCACAATATTTTCTCAAAACTTTCTCAGGTTCTCGGACTAAATCACCAGCATCCACTAATGGAATCTCCTCTCCAGTTACATTCTTAATTAAATCATAAAGTTCCCTTGATTCTTTGAGCCCAATTCTGCTAGAGGAAAAAAGCTCAACCCTTTCAGAATTAGGTACGTTGGCTTTATCCCAAGCTTTATATGTAGCATTTGCAGCTTTGTAATATGACTTTACAGATTGTTCTGGGTTTCGAATTAAGAATGTATGTTTAAATTTTGAAAGAATTTCCTTGGATTGCAATGGATTTCCTTCTGATGTACGTATAAAGAAGTATGCAAGATCTTTCACAAAAACTCTCAAAGGATATGTTTTATCTTCATTATAGTAATGAGGAGTAAGAATTTCATTAAAAGTAGGTGTGAAATGATGCGTGAAGGTGATCGGATCAGTAGGTTTAGGTAATGGAATTCTATTCAGAAATTCAGAGTTTTTAGTCGTGTAAGCGTAACCAATTGGAACAAATGGTTCATGAATGACATGGAATTCTTGAGGACATTGAAGAAATGGTCGTTCAAAAACCGTAGAAAGAGACCTAACATGAGCCCAAAGAATAATGGGTCTTTGGTCAACCATTTTTTTAAAACAAAAAAGAGTAATTTGCAATCCATTTGTCTATTTATATCATATCATAATCGATATGGTTACTTGAGCTCTTACCAGGTCGGAAAAATATCGTATGCACTTATTTTTGTGAGTGATACAAACTATGGAGGGTCTGCATGCCGGCACATCCAGACAATTTTTTTACCGGAACCCGCACTGGGCACATAAACTTATTACAGTTATTATAATGGGAACTTCATTCCAGGCAAAGGGAAACTACTAATCGGAGAACGTAAAAAGTGATTATCCCTGAAAAAAACGAAAAAAAAAGCGAAAATACAAGAAAACGAGTGTTTAAACCCATCTTGGAGCACTAATTAAAAATTACGGGAATGAAACTTTACATGTAGGAATGGATTTTTTATTTTTATCGCCCTTAACAACGTCCTAACCCTGAAATTTTAATTCACGTTGAATTTCCTTTTTTGGATTAGTATCACACGCCAAATAAATCTTTCCAAAAATACCGCCCTGGCGGATCAGGGTGCTGACCCGGGTTATAACCCGGGTCAATAGATCTTCATGAAGTTAATCCTTAAAAGTTCTCTTAATTAGGAAACAGCCTATAATCTAAATATTTAAACTGGGGTATTTTTCTACTTCAGGAAATGCTAGACCCCTCAAGATGATGACCCAGGTAAGAGCTTTTGTATGAAATTTGTTTACCATGCGAGAACACAAAGAAAAATCCTTAATTGTTTTATGTAAAGGTTACACTCGACGTATTCCTGACGCACTTGCGGCGCAAGTGCATGTGTTAAAAATACGAAAAAAACCTATACTTACGATGAAATGACACATAATAATTACTGCGTCAATAAAATATTTATAAAATATATTTATATAATACATATAAAAAAAATACGTTTTATAATCCTTGCTTATCTTTAACTTACTTGACTAAAATTATAATTACTTTTTGTCCCTCATCGAGGAGGTGTTTCGCAATAAAATACAAAATGAAATACAATTATGGGTATACTGTCTCTCCTGCTTCGTGCAAACTTCCAAATATAATGCAGAATTCAAGAGCATCGATAAAGTGCAATAAGCACCAATTCGAAAGTAAAAATGCCAATAAGGCGCACCTAAGTGCAAATAAACGCGCCAATAAAGTGCACTGTGTGCAATATTATCCTGGATGCAAATCTCTCTGTGACTATCGTCCCGATAGGCCACTTGTACTAGATTTGACTGTCGTCCGACAGGCCAAACCCGACCCTCTGTAAACAAAAGCAATCAATTTCTGTGACTGCCGTCCGACAGGTCACCTACTGAACTCGAATTTGGCCGTCGTCTGACAGGCCAAATTCTCACTAAAACAAAATTTAGCAAACAGGCTTACTTACAGCTTACCCACCACACTTATTTGGGCATCTACTAGGGTGGGAAAGGGCGGAACGAAAAAACCAGACAAAGTCGGGTTAGCAGAAAAAACAGAAATTACTTGTTTGGAAAAAAACCCTAACCCCTTTAAATATGTCCTAGCGATTACTAATCAAAACTACGCAGTTACGTCGTTACTCTAATAAACTCTAACGACGTAATTACGTCGTTACTCTCATAAACTCTAATGACGCAGTACGTCGTTACTCTAATAAACTCTAACAACGTAATTACGTCGTTACTGTAACTAGCTCTAGTGATCACCCGATCAAAGACTATCCAACTACGTCATTACTCCCTTGAATCATGTCAAACAAATCATGCCATCAATTACTATACCATTACTTAATTAATTAATTACACTCCGTGTTCGATTCGAGGCAAAATGCTGCTCCGATACTTTCGTATCGGGCAGCTAATAAAATATCCGCTTTGTTAAAACTTGTAATCCATACAATTTATTTGACGACATATATATATTACATGTAAGTTTATATAATTTTAACTTACAAGCATCATATCAATACGAAACTTATTAGCTTATAGTGTTATTAATTGCTAGCATTCGCTATAGATTCATTGATTATCCAGATTTTGTTTCATGCAACAAGTGAGGCGCTTACCTATGCGCTGGGAGTTTTTTAGTCGATACGGTCAATCAAACTTGTGATATCATGTCACTAGCGTGGTGGGGTATAAATTCAGGTTAACTCGATTTCGTATTAAATCGGTTTTATGTATCTTGATCCGATTGTAAAATTCGGACAACTCGGTTTTTAAAACTTAAACCCGGTTTGTTTCAAGCATGTTACGAAGTAATATATTTTACTGTGAATCAGCTTAATTGGAGGAATGTTAAAATTCCGTGTGAACAAAGGGCTATCAGGAACGTATTTAGTAAATATATAGGTTGTGGCACTCCACGTACAGGACATTATGTACCCTTTTCTCAAAATTTTGATAAATTACTTATAAATGAAATGCTTTGTGTATTTTGTGTATTGCGTTATGCTATACACTATCAGGTGCCCGATTTGCCATGCTTTAAAATAGATAATTTTGAATTATTGAAATTAGTTCCAAGAATAGTTTAAACTTGATTACGAAAATTTTATATTTAAACAGAGTAAACCGACATAACCACATGGCTGATTTATTCAAATCGATTCAAATAATGATAATACAGTCAGAATACCAATAAAAACATGAGTAATTTCATGCATGAATCGCAAGGTTATAAGTCATGATAATAAATAGAGAAATTTAACATTATAATAATTTAGAATAATTCTTTGATCGCAAGCATCTAATTCGCATTTTTTTAAGAGTCAAATAGAGTATAAATATAGATGAGGTCATAGGGTTAGGTAAGATGTGTAAACTATACCCTAGTACTCTGCAAACTTTGTTCCTGATATATTTATCAGTCATAAATTAACTGATAGTTTACTTCTTGTATCAAAAATTTAGTATATCAGGCATTTAGAAAATAAATATCTTTTAATATTAGATTGTTATTAGCAAACATTAGGTATTTTACATTTGTGTTTTTAATCTATGTCTGTTTTTTATTGTTATAGTTTATTCAAAAAATAAAAAAACAACACAATATTATTAATAAAGACATGCCTTAGACTAAGACATATCTTATTTATCATGTTTTGAACATGTCTTTAGTATACAAATCATAATAAGTTTTGCTTATATAACATAATAGTTTTTATTATAGCATCAAATATATAAAATAATATATATATTTGAATTATAAAATAAAATTATTATAAATATTGTGATACTATAATATTATATTAATCACATAAAAAATACATGAAATATAATAATTACAATAAGTTATATTTATAATTAGAAAAAGTATTTTAAACCTAGAGAAGTAGATAGTAAATAAGATGAAAATATAAATATAAATTATATATTCTTAAAGAAATTAAATATTATTAAAAAAGTTAATTAAGTATTATAAATAGAATTAATTATTTTTAATAAATAATAAGTATAAAGTCATATTTGTAAATAATAAATTTAAGTATCATAAATAAAGGCTGAAATAATCCTTAGGAGCAGTAGGGTTTTATTTGCTTTATTAAAATAATAAGTTTTAATATATTATTTTATTTATAATAAAACAACAACATAGTTACTAGTATAAACTCTGTAAAATTCATAAACTTTATTATCATTTATGTTCTTAATTATATAACTTACTATATTTTTTTTTATTGATCCAAATCTAACATTTTCTTTTGTAAAAATTATCTATTATATATTATATAAGATTTTGAATTGTAGAATAACTAAGTTGCAGTTTTTTATATATAACATATAAATCTTATTTGTATATTTTATTGATAAGTTTAATTTAATTTTTATATTATTAAATTTATACAAAATATGTATTATTAGTTATTTATAATAAACTATATCTTTTACTAAGGATATCGATTTTGATAACCTTATCTTTCAAAACAAATCTTCTAAAAACTCTAATATACAAAAAGAAACCTTTTTTCAATAAGTTCTTTTATAAATAGCATTAAAACAACTGCTGCCTCTAAGATTATAATGTCTTTTACTTTTAGTGAGCCATTCTTAGAGAAGAATAATGACAATAGGTGAACAATAAAGCCTATTGTAGTGAAGGATCAGAAATATGATAACCAGACCCAACATACCAGACAGATTATAGTATCATTCACAGCTGTAAAAACCAAGTTTAAAACAGTAAGCAACTCTATAGAAAACATTACAAATATTATTTCTATCTTCAATGTTTTATCTCCTATTAAGATAAATAAATGCTTTACTAAATTTTTAAAACAATACAATCTACCTCAAATTATTGAATCTGTTATACTCAAAAAATTTATCTAACATCTACATCTAAATAACTTTTTCAATCTAATAAAAATATTCATAAATTTCAAAAAAACAGAATCACATATTTAGTTAAAAATCACAGACCAAATACTACCAAATCATACAAAAATAGATTTTTCTTTTTATAATACATATGGTTATTTATTATTACTAACACCTTTCAATTAAATAATTTCTAATACAAACTCTACTGATCTTTTTACATTTAACCAACTAATCTATTCAAACATTTCTACAACACCTTCTCTTATTTCATCAATAATTACACCTGAACATATCTTTATTTTAATTAAAATTGGATCAATAAACATAAATAGTCTTTTTCAATCTAACAAGAAAATTTCCTTAATAGAACTCTTACAAAAAAACAACTTTAAAATTTTTAGACTCTTTGAAATACATTTGTTTTTTAAAGAAAAAAAAATCTTTAGTAATCAAATCCAAAATTATATAAGTTTCTGAAGCTTATATACAAATTCTTACCATGCTGATATTGGTATCTTTGTATATAAAAAATTTCTAAATATATTACTAAATTTTATGATTATAATGATCGCATAATTGACTCAATTTTTATTTCAAAAACACATCTATCAGACTCTTTCAAATATATTTCCCAACTTATAAAAAAAAACAAATTCATAAAGAAATCTAAAATCATTTAATTTCTCTTATCTAAAATAACAAATATAAACTAATTATTATAAAAAACTTAAATAGTGTTCCAAATTCAAGAATTGACAAATCTCTTCCAAAAAATTATTAATCACAAAAAGCCAAATAATTCAATATCTAATTAGCTTTCAATTTAAAGACATCTATTGCATTTTCTATCCTAATACATCAAACTTTACTTTTCATCAAAACAATATATAAAGCAAATTGATTAAATATAGACTAACTTATCTATTACTAATATTGACTATACAAAAATCCTTCTAATTAGTATAATCAAATTCAATCATCAAATTATAACTCTTGAAATCTCTATTATAATCAATAAATCTAAACTCATAAATAATATAAGTGTAAAGTCTTTTTCTGAAAAAACTATATCAAAAAAAATCTTAAAAACTATAATAAACAAGCTACCAAAAATTTTCAACATTAATCTTCAATAATTTTAATAATCTTAAATCAAAACCAACTCAATACCATATTGAACAAAATTCATAAAACATTAATCAAAACCTCTACTAAACATATTTCTTTCAAAAAAATTAAAACAATAAAGAAATTCATAACTCCCTATCACCAAAACATTTATTACTTTATTTCCATTACAAAGAAATCTATTTTCTTAAAAATCATATAAACTCAACTAACTTTAATATATTATTCATCAACTCCAGACCAAATATCTAGATTGCATACTTCAAACAATATTACTCTCACTAATCTAAGTTAAAGAAAATTTCAAACTATCAAAACTGTACTTAATCATCAATATCAACAATCAATCTATGATAAAATTAAAGAAAAAATAAAAGAAAATAACAAATCTTTCAAAGAAACATCTAAACTTTTTTATAAAAAAATACTTGAAAAATATAATAACATCTATATAAATAGACTACTTCTTAACAATAATCTCTTTACAGAATATAACAAAATACTAAATGCAATTAAACTTTATTTTACTAAATACTTTAAAACTAAACTTCTTAAAACTATTCTATTAATATCTGAATTCTATTCTCTCTATGAACCACATTTTAAACTTGAAATTTACTATCAAAATCTTATTTATAAAATTACTAAACAAGAATAACAAAACATTATCTCTAACTTATCTAATCAAAAAGCAGCAGGCCCTTAGAAATCTGCTATAAATATATAAAATATATTAGTTTTAAAATACAAAACATTATTTGACTCTTTCTAAATAAATGTTTTTATCTTTAAAAAATTCTTTCAGATTGGAAATTTTTTAATATCTTCCTAATTCTCAAAAAATTCAATTGAGACTACACACTAAATCAAGTTCACCCAATTTCTATAATAAAATCCTTAAAAAAACTTTTACTAAAATATTTACAAATCAATTAAATAATATTATTTTTTATAACAATCTTTTATCAAATCTAAATTTTGCAACTTCAAAAAACTCTTTTACACATTTTATTATACAAATTCTACAGAACACAATTGAATGTTATATAATTATTAACAATGAAGTCTAAATTTTTTTTCAAGATATATTTAAAACTTTTGATAAAATTAATATATTAAGACTTCAAAAAACTTATAAAAGAATAAAAATTCTTTTAACAGAAATTAACCTAATTACAGAACTATATTTTCATCAATTTGCTAGAATAATTATTGCTCATGACCTTATCTCCCAAATACCAATTAATTCTTAAATTAAATAAGATGAAACATACTTACTTTTTTTATAGAAAATTTACTATAATCTTATACTCTATTTTATTTAAAAAAATACAAAAACTATTTATTAAAAATTTTATATCAATCTTCTATTAATATTATAACTAACACAACATCCTTTTCAATAACAATTCTGGCATTGGCTTTTATAGATGATATTACCTAGTATTGTAAAAGTGCAAATATAATGCAAAAAATTATAAATAATATCTTTGAATTATATAAATTTAATAATATAGAAATTAATATTATTAAATCAGACCTTTTTTATATTAAATCTAAATTTCTATCAAATTCAATCACTTCTCTTTTAATGAATCAACAAAATATTTTATCCAAAAAACTACAAGATGTAATTTGATATCTTGGCATTTTTTATAATGGCAAAGGATCTTCTAAACCAACTCTTGACCAAATTTAAAACAAAATCAAAAACTTTTTTACTCTTATCTGATACAAAAAAATAGCATCTTCACAAATTTTATCATTCTTTAACTTAATTTTACAATCTTTATTAGAATATTTACTTCAAATTATCCTAGTTCATACAAATATACAATCTAAATTCTCTCATATTTTTACTATCCATACTAAAAAAATGCTTTCTTTAGCAAAAAATACTAACAATATGATCCTTACTAATTCACTTGCCTTTAATTTACCAACCTTTAACAACATTATTCAAAAAGTTAGTGCAGCTAATACTGAACAAATATTTAATACACTATCAATTCTTAAAAATATTGGCATTCAATGAATTAAAAGATGCTTATAAAAATATGGTAACCTCAACTTTTATTAAATACTTTAACTAACTATTATTAAAAAATGTAAAATTACACTTTATTATTTTATCTTTCTCAATTAGCTTTAAATAATATCTTACTTATAATTATCTTACAAATCTTATTCTTTCCTTCATCAATACAAAAAATACTCATATTATCTATAACATCCTCTTTGTCAACTCATCTATATCTATTATTAATAGTCTTAAAAATAATAAAATCATCTTTTTAGAACAAATCACAACTGCAAATAATAAAAATATTCTTACATAAAACAATATCTACTTATATATAAACAAATCTAATAAAGGTTGTCAACCAAAATGGTTTACTTAAATTTCATATCTAAACTAATTTAATACTACAATCCAAACTTAGCCTTATATAAACCTTCCTTTTATCAATATCTTTCTTAATACCTTTAAACTAATTTTATTACTCTCATTCTCAAACTCTTACTATTTTTATTGTATATATTATACAAAAAACCAAACACTATATATCTTTTAACAAGTCTCTCTACAACAACTATTATTTTTTAAAATTTCTATATTTACTTCAGGATTTTCACAACTACTACTAACTACTAACTACTCAATACCAAATTTTCATCATTCTTTCTATCTTATAACTCAGCTATCAAATCAAAAGACTCAATAACTATCAAAATTGACTTTAAAAAAATCTTAGCTATAATTCATATACATAGAACTACTATTATCCAATTATTTCTATTAATAAAATTACAAATACCATTTTTATTATATAAAGCTCAACTTATTCAACAATTTATCAACACATCATCATACCAAAAACAATAAACTAATCTAAATCACCTTATTATCCAATCTAATACAGATAAATTACACTTTTATACTAATAGATTAATCAAAAATCTATAAAATTTAATGCAACTATACAATCATACTCTGACTCAATCTACATTGAACTTGAAGCAATCTTCACTCTTTTATTTGTAGTTTCATCTAATATTCTCTTACATATTTACATCAATAATACAACTGCAATTAGAAATTTGACTCAATCACTAACTTCAAATCTATACAAACCAAAAATTGGAACATTATTTACTATATTAATTATCTTAAACAGCTCAAAAACATTACTACTACTTTTCATAAAATTAAATCCTATTCTACAGACTCTTTTCACAACTAAGCAAAACAAGGAACTACAAAACTTATTCTCAAAATTAATAACTCAAATTTTAATACCCCAAACCATTTTATATGAAATAATTACCTAATCCCTATTAAAGTTCATACCTTTATCAAAAACTCTTTACTATTCAAGAAATTGTCAAATGATCAAACTTAAAATTTTTTCAAAACATTAAATAGGTATTAAAATTTAAAATTATCTCTTCACCTAAAAATAACTTACAAAAATACTCTTTATGTACCAAACTTCTTACTAATAATCTATCTACTATACAAAATCTTAATATCTGTTACCCATATCTTTATACTACTTCAAACTGCTCCTACTGTACAAATACTGAAGATATTCTTCATTTATTTTTATGTCTTAGTAATACTATGAAAATTCTATAATTAATTAAAAATACAATACAAGATACTTTAATATCACTAAAAATTATTAACATAATCTTAACTACTTTACTAAATATTCTTTTAAATTTTACACTCAACATACCAAATTCTCAATTTAAATATATTTTATATATTATTACTGAAACCTTCACTTCTACTATCTATGAAAATATCCAAGCACTTACTAACAAATAAACTGATGTTCTCCTATTTCAGCTTTTAAACAATTCATTAAACTGGTTTTACCAAGTTCTCTGATTTACTCACAACACATATCAACACCAATAGAAAATATTTTGTAGTATTATATTAAAATCTAAAATACTAAAATTTACTTACCAACATTACCAATTTCTTTAAACAATACAACAATCTCTTCTTAAACTATAAATACTATTCTTTTATTATCAAATAGCTTACACAAGATTATTCACTAACTACTTGTATTTACTAATGTTCAGACAATCACTTGAAGGTCTTCTCCAACCTATTCTAGTTAGAACCTAATTTGAAATAGTTAGATATAGCACTTATAGGAAATAAGGGGTGTAATGTCACATTGGGTACCAACTTGTAGCACAAATATAGTTTAGAAATCTTTAATTTTAAAACTTATGATTCTATATATAAAAAGTTTCTATTTAAACATTATATTAATAAAAAAAAAAAAAAAAAGTTATTTATAATAATAGTAATTAAGCTAAACTAAAATATTAAAAAATATTTAAGTTTATTTTAAATATTCAAATTGTCTTTAAATTAGCTATTATTATTGAACTTCAATAGATTTTTTTTTTGTATTAAAGTGAGGCCTTGCTTATATCTTTATTAGTAATTTTAGTTGTACATATTAATATACTATATACTAAGATATACTAAGATTGTAAACTACAAAATAAAAATTACATACAAGAATTAAAGCTCAGACAGTTTTATCTGTGACCTAAACCAACTATGGTGGTCAGACCTACCTAGATTTATAATATTAAAATATGATTATATGATATGTTATGATTAATTCAGAGTGTTGATTATATATTAATTTTCCTAATAACTTGTTCAATTGGTAAACAGATATTAGGATATGAATATAATTAATCTGCTATTTTATATAGATATGAGTATATATAGTTTATATATGATCTTTTGTGATGTCTAGTTTGTTATATTTATTAAAAGGTATGGTTATTGTTAAAGCTTAAAGAAGATGTAAAGTTATTATTTTTTTTTCAATTAGAAAAGTCAATGCAATAAGGTTTCCATATTTGATTATAGATTTGGTCATTAATAACAAAAAGTATTTGGATAATAGTTTGTAAGACTATTTTAATAGGTATATTGTAGTTATAAATTGGTTTAATTAGGACTTTAGGTATAAGGTCTTTAAGAATAAGGTCAAGATAGAAAAAATTTGCTTAAAATAGTATTTAGTTAAATGAAAAATGATTTTGGATTTTACAAGTAAGTTCATATAGTTAGCTAATAGATAAGTTAAGGTTTGCTTTAGATTAAATGTACTAAATTGATAAGTTAATAATGTTTATAATAAGAAAAGAATTAGAGCACATTAACCAGTATAAGTGAGAATCAGAACTTTAATTTTAAAAGTTTTAGATTGGTTGAGTTTAAAGCTAGTAAAGTTAAATATAGGTTTTTGATTATTATTAAAGTATAACCATGTGGATTTCTAGTCTATTGTTAACCTGTAGTTTTTTTTTTAACTACAGTAATAACAGAAGCTGCTCAACTATAGTATGACAACTATAACTTGACAGATTCTATACAAAGTCTACACAAGATTTTAACAAAATACAGAGTGATTTGAGATTTTAAGACAAAGACAACAATAGATAGTATATGAAGATACTAAATATTGCATTCAGTTTATTAACTATGAAATTTATGAAAACATTTAATTTTCTTGAAGGGTCAAAAAGTAGTGCTTTTATAGATATTTTATATATATAAATTATTATAATAAAGACTA
>CAJVQA010007706.1:0-13585 GCA_910591915.1 Cetraspora pellucida | reverse complement strand
AATAAAATAGTTTTTAAGATATTTAAGCTTAAAGTCAAGAAAACTTTTATTTAGAAAAAATTTGTCTCTTTTTTACTGATTCACCCCCATATGTAGAGGAGCATATAATCAACTAGGTTATCAAACTCTCTAAAGAAAAAGAATACAGAAGTATACCATACTGGGCTATCTGAATTGGTAATTTAAAAGAAACTGTTAGTTCTAAGTTGTAGCTAGCAGAAGATAATAAAGAAAATATCAGAAAAATAGATACTGGAGTTTTAGTAAACTTTACAAGAATAAAAATAGTATAATGTAGTAGTTAAACAGATAATTCTTATAACTGCAAGTATTAGATAACTATAGCATGTTGTATAAAACTAAATTAGTATAAATAGAACATAAAGGCTCTAATAAGTTTCTTGTTAAGAATAAAGTAGTTCTAAGAGTACTGATCAGCATTAGAAACTTGGATAAATATAGTCTTGAAGATGTTTTTGTGATACAAGAAGAATTGCATATGCAGAAAATTTAAATAGGCAAAATCCTAGTTGGCTTGCAGATATGATATCTAGTATAAAACTTATATAGCAATAAATAAGCATACTACTTAAATTAGACACCAAAAGTACATATGTAGCTAGTTGTAATCTCTAATGTAAGATAGCCTCTGGAGGCATGCTATGTCTTATATACTTAAATAAAAATATCGCATCTCAAAAATAGAGACTTTAATATTAAAAATATATATATATATATATTTTGTTTAAAAAATATATTGCTAAAATTAATTGTTAAAATTTTATTATAAAAATTAATTTTAAAAAAATTAATGCAGATAAATTTGTCTGTATTATAATTTAAGAAATAGTATTTTTATAGTATTTTTCTTTGTTATTACAAAGTTTTTTTTTTGCATTAAGGTGAGTAATTGTGATTTAGGAGTTTATTAATAATCAGTTAGCATATAACTATTGTATGCTACAGCTACAGAAACAATTATGAAAAGAGTGTACAACTAGTCACTCATACAACTTTAGTCATTGTCTATTTTAAGTAGTCTGCCTAAAGGTTCTATACTAGTTGCTATATCTAGAACCTGCCTGTAAGTTCTCTATTTAAGGGTAGAGTGTAATATTTTAAAATTATATATAAACTTAATAATATTTTTTTTTATAATTTCAATTATAAAAATTTTTACTAATTAAATATTTTTTGAGCTTCTAAGTAAAGTTTTAGAGTAAATTCTTGTAATTTTAACAGTAGTAAAATCTTTAAAATTAGCATAAAACTCATCAATATATGAATTTTTAAAGATTAGATATAAAAATTTATTATTAAAATTCTTTTATAGTTTTTCAGAAATTAGTCAATTAAAGTTAGCTTTTTGTGTAACTTTGGAAAAAACATAGGGCTTCTCAGAAAAATTCAAGATATATACAAATAGAATTTTTTTAAAGTAAACTTCTTATAAAATTTTTAACATAATAAATAACTTATTTAAACCTATATATTATTAAATTTTGATAAAAATTAATTAAAAAATAAAAAAATTTTATTAGTAACACATTTTTAATTTACTATAAAAAAATCTATTATACCATCTAGAACATATAAAAAATGATCTATATATACCCTACTTTTAAACATTCTAGTTTCTATATCTATTCTTATCCTATCAACTGTAGTGTTAATTTGTAAATATACCATAATCACTAAGTTATATTTAACTTTATACTAAGTCCATCAGAGTCTTCTGTATCCTATACTTACAGCTGACCTAGTACTGCTTTGGTCTAGACTATTATTTGCAGTTAGGACTAATTATTAAACTGCTATACCTTTGTAAAGTTTACTAAAACCTTAATACCATCTTTTCTTAACTTTCATCTTCTACTTTTAAATCTACAAAACCTACAAGATTTCACAAACTATTAATTCAGATGGCCTGATATGGTATCCTAAAATTCTTTTTTTTTAGCAGTTCTTGGCAGCCTAGTTGGTATATGCTCTTCTATACATATTGTTATCTGATCCATCCTAGTAATTTTAGTAATTCTTTTTTGAAGCCTTTTGATAGTCTGTAGTATTGTCAAAAGTCTATGTTATCTCTTTACTCATAATTTCTAA
Organism: Cetraspora pellucida; assembly: GCA_910591915.1. Taxonomy (NCBI): domain Eukaryota; kingdom Fungi; phylum Glomeromycota; class Glomeromycetes; order Diversisporales; family Gigasporaceae; genus Cetraspora; species Cetraspora pellucida. The sequence goes on along the minus strand of CAJVQA010007706.1, from coordinate 11,476 downwards.
GTAGGTTTTTATGCTTCAGTTTTTTAGTATTATATGCCTAGTGGTATTATCTTGAGTTTGCATCAGAGTCTTATGCAATATTGATTATTAATATTTTTCTATATATGTGTAATATTACATTTTGCATAGATGCCCTAAGCTTTCATTCAAAATAGTGTTCCTAAGATTACAGATTATCTTTTCTGTCCAACTGATTAACAAAACATAGTTATTATAACATAAGTATAATATCCAAATTTTACTATCTATAGAATTTGAACACTAGATCTGCCACTTGAAGGTTAACAATCTGTCTACTTTACTAGGTCACCACATCTCTGTTATTACAAAGTTTATAAGCTTTATTATTTAATTTTTTTTAAATAATAAAAGATTTAGTTTTATCTTCAAATTTAGCAGATTAAAAATATTTTATATTTTTTTTAATTATTTATACTTGTTACTTGTTTTAAATATTTTAGAATAAATTTTAGCATCAAAGTATTTTTTTATTTTTGTTGCAATTTATTAGATTTTTTTGCAATTCTAATAGCTTGTCAATAAATTCAAATACTCAATATAATATTCTATCTTGGGATTATACTTTGTTTTTTTATAAAGTTTAATAAATAGTAAAACTTTAATTAAAGAACAGCTTGTTATTTATATACAAACTAAATAGAGTATATCTAGTTGTAATATGCTTTTATTGTTCAATAAACAAATAGTATAACAAGTATATATAAATTTCAATTATTATTTTAACTTTTGCAAATAATTTATATAAAGTTTGATTAAGATATTCAAATATTTTATTTGTTTGTAGATAGTCTGATAAAGAAAACTAATGTTTGATAAGAAACTTTTTATATAAAATATAATTTTACTAATAAAATTTAAAAATAATCTTTGGTTTTTTTATATTAATAGATAATTTTTTTAAAAATAAACTAAACTAATATATTTGCTTTAGTATCAGATATAGCACAGACCTTTGGTCTTCTTATTAAATAATCAATGCTAACAATAATATATTAATTATTCTGTTTAGTAATTAATAAGAATTCTACAAAATTAATTTTAATTAATTTGAAAACTTATTTTATTTAAATAGAATGAAGAGCTTTAGTTTGTCATTCTTTTAATTTCTTTTGGCATTCTTTATATGTTTTAATATGTTTTTTTATATTTTAATATATTTGGTTTTAAAATATCATTCAGCTATTTTATAATACATAGCATCTGTTTCTAAGTGTCTTGCAGTAGAATGTTTATATATCATATATAAAACAGGTTTTACTTTATTTATTTAATAACATAAAAAGATACTAAATGATTTTTTGTTTTTTTTATATAATAGTTTTTTTTTTAATAATAAAATATCTAGTATAATATTGTATTTGTTTAATATATTCTTATAATAAAAAGTCAGATAACTTGTCTAATTCTATATAATTATATAAATTATAAATTTATAAAAAAGAATTTTAGAATAGGGTTTAAATTTGAAATTAAGACAAAGCATCTACATTGAAGTAAACTTTTTCTGATTTATAGATAATTTTAAATTTATAATATTAAAGTTTTAATTTAAATATTCTTTATATTTAGCAGATTGTAATTATTTAAAAGCAAAATAATTAGTTATTAGAATAAATTTAATAGTTTCAAAATATTTATAAAAATGTTCAATAGTTTATATAACAATAACATATTTGAGTTTAGTACATAGTTTTATAATTGACTTCTTTTTTAGTTAAACTTTTATTTGTATAGACTACAGAGTATTTTTTTTATTTCTATATAATTAACTAAAAGTAAAAATTAAACTAGTAGTAGCTTTATTAAAGAACAGTCTCTGGTTATCTAAAAATAAAACATATAACAAAAAGTTTTTCTTTAAAGCAAAAATTCTATTCTTTAAAGTTCTGAGAAAAACTAAAGAATACTAAATCAACTATATGAAATAGGTTCTTAAAGAAAACAAACATATCAAGACAATTGAAAAAGAATTTTAAAATAGTAACAGTTAAGTAGTAGTAGATTTCAACTGTAAGTATAGCAGAAGGACATTAAGTAAACTTATTAAGAAAAAAGAAGAAAACTGGTGTAATCTCATTTCAGAAGAGGTTAAAATTTCAGAAAAAAATCTAATTTTTATTTTAAAAAAAGTAAAGAAGCAACAAAATACAAAGAGAGATATAGAGCAGTCTTAATTCACAAAAAGAAGAATTTAATCTACATCTTAAAGAAAAAGCAAAAACATCTAGCTCTAGCAAAAAAAAAAAAGAGAAGATAAAAGTTACAAGATATATAACAATTTAGAATTTGCCAATAAATATTAAGTATGAAGAAATAGAATATATGTATAGAAGTTTTGGCAATATACATATAGTAAAAATTAAAAGAATGCAATTTAAGACACTTGCAGTAATTGAGATTATACTTCATAGTTAAGGTCTGCATTGGGTTCTGCAGTCTGGCCTAGCCTAGTTTGCAAAATTTTGCAGACCATGCTGAGCCTAAAGCAAAATTTTATAATTATGAATTGGGCTAGACTGAAAATTTTGCAAAACTTTATTATTGTGAGCCAGTGCAGATTTAAAATTTTATAAAATTATATAAAAAAGTTTTGCAAGCTGATCTGGGCTGGGCAGGCTAAGAAAAATTTTAATATATGTGGATTAGGCCAAGCTGGCAAAAAAATGTTAACTTTAGATATAGGCTGAGCTAAACCAGAAAAAAATTTTAACCCTAAATGCAAACCAGGCTAAGTCTCAAAAATAGATAATTTGCAGGCCCCTACCTTATAGTTATTACTATTAAATAATAACAATTTAGTCTAGATAACTCAAGAAAAAAAAAATTATAAACAAAGAAATAAACAAAGCCTTTATACAGCAAAACTACTAGAGATTTCTAAAGAAGCCTTAGAGGTGTTACATTTGCATAATTTAAAAAGTAAAAGTGCAAAATCTGTATATATTTTAGCAAACAGAAATGGTAACTCCAGAAAATTTGCAATAATCATATTTGCAAGTTAGGAAGAGTTAGAAGCAGCACAATCCAAACTGATAAGGTATAACAACTATACAGTTTTTTGAGAAGACTATAAGATAAAAAAAAAGACAAGAAAGAAAACAAGAATAATTAACAGATTATATTGATAAGAAAAAATGAAATAATACTCAAAAAAAAGAATACAAATATAAAGAAAAAGAAAAGAAAATAATGAAACAAAAAAAAACCATAAAGTTCAAAAAAGCAATAAAAAAACATTTACAGAAAGTTTGCTGTTTAGAATACTTAGCAAACTCAACAAATTAGAAGCACAGAAAGAAGATAATAATGCAGTAATAAGATAGAAACTGGCAAACTACTTTTAATAGTTACTAAAGTTAATCCAAAATTAATAGATATAAAGATGAGCTTTTTTTCACAAAGTCAAGTAATCAAAACAGAAATATCACAAGAAAACACTTTATATCTAAGAAAAAATCCTAAAAAAGATAAAATGAAGCTATTGAATATAAATAACAATAAAGAAAAAGAAAAACAAATAGATAAAGTTAAGATTTAATAAAAGACTAAGAATACATAATATAAAACACATGTAAGAAAAATATATGAAAATGAAAAAATTAAGCTTAAACTAGTAATATACAACATTAATAACCTCAAAGCAAATAGCCAAAAAATAGAATTACTGTATAAATAGATGTTAGATAATGAACTTAATATTATAGAACTATTAGAAACAAATATTTCAGCTAAAGAGAAATTTTTTCTAATAAGAAATTTAAAAGAATATAAAAGTTTTTAAATAAATACATGTCTAGACAAAAAGAAAGGTTCAGATATAGATTTACTAATTAGCAATCAGTAAGAAAAACACTTGAAACAGATAAACAGAATAAATGAGTATATAGTCTTATCTAGTTTTATGTTTAAACAGCTAGAGATTATAGTTATAATAACTTACTTACTACCAAATAACAAAGAAAAATAAAGACTAATTCAAAAGACAATTATAAACAAGTATATTAAGAGACTTAAAAGAACATAAATAATGATTATGAGTGATTTTAACAGTATAATAGATGATAATTTAGATAGGCTAACAAATTCAAGAAAAAAACAATTAAAACCAAACTCATTATTGAGATAGCTTGAAAGACAAGAATTTAGAAATGTTTTTAAATTAATTAATCTAGAATTAAAAGAAGTTTCATAGTCAGGTTGAGGTTTAGAATCAAGAATTGATTATATTTGGATTATAGAAAAACTTGCAAATAGTTTTTATAAAGCAGAAATTCAGAAAATAGATATCTGTACAAACAGTAATCATAATGTAATAGTAGCAAAAATAGAGTTGAATCATTTGATTACATCATATAGTGCAGCAGAAATTAGAAAAGAAAGTTTTAAAAAAATAGTAATTATATATAACAAAACAACCAAAGAAGATTAGAATAACTATAAGCAAAATCTTGATAAGCAACTAGGAAAAACAATTTGTATTTAAGATTTGAAGAGGTTTTCTCAAATAAATAAAGGCATTAGAAATGAGAAAAACATAAATAAATAATAGAACATAATTAGCAATAGCATTATTACAATAGCATACAAATGTTTTCCAAAAAAGAAAATATCAAATACAGCATCTAATAAAAGAAAGAAAACAAAAGAAGTACAGTTAGAAAAGACATTTACCTAGTTAGAAAGATGACTAAATATCAGAAGAAAAAACATTAAACTGGGTTATTTATAAGACTATATAAAAGATCTAAATAAAAAAATTATCTTTATTAATCAATAGCATAGAATATATATAGATCTGACATAGAAAAGTTAGTCTTATAAACTCATTGATGATCTAAAAGATTGGTAAAAGATACTTCATTCAAAATGGGCTAGTGAATTAAATAATCAAAAAAAAAAAGAAATTAAAGAAAACATAAAGAAATAATGCCAAATAATTTATAAAAAGCAAAACAAAATATTAATAAGTCTATTAAATAAACTATTAAAAAAAAATAAAATTGATAGACTAATAGAAGAGGTAAAAATATGAAAAAAAACTATTTATAGAATCAACAGAAGTTTTGGAAAAGACAAAAAACACTACCAAAACTAGTTTAGATCAAGACATTTTAATCAAAAAATTTGTAAAAAACAATGGTCAGAAATATACAAACTAAAAAAAAACAATAAAAGAAGAAAAATACCAAAATTTGAAACAAAATATTACAGAAGAAGAATAAAATAAAATGTTAATAGGACTAAAAAAGAAAACAGCATCAAAAATTTCAAATATTACATATATTCTAATTTAAGTTGCAAGACCTAAGTCCCAAGAAATCTCTAGAAATTTTACAGAAATTTGTTTTAAAATAGGCAAAATCTTAGACAAGTAGAAGATTTCACAAATATATTCAATTTCTAAAGAAACAGACTAGTATTACAATTTAGATTATATTAGGCCAATAGCATTTTTAGAGACCTTTTAGAAGTATACAACAAAAATTTAAACCAAAAGATTAACAAAGGTTTTCTGTAAGAAGAATATACTCAAAGAGCTGAATTTGCAAGACTGTCAGAAAACTTAATTAAGGAATCAGTACATATTATAAATGCACTAATAAAAGAAGCCAAAGAGAACAACAATAAGCTATAGTTAGTTTTGCAAGATATGAAAAAGGCTTTTGATTTAGTATTACTAATTGCTTTAAAAAAAGCAATAAAAAGAATTAAGTTGCCAGAAAAAATAATCTCAATGATATTAAATTTATTTCAAGGCAAACAATTTAAAATAATTACACATTAGAGATATACAGAAGCATTTGTAATTAATAATGGAATTGAACAAAAGGTGGTGCTTTCATCATTAATATAAAGAGCATTCTATGATTCATATCTTAAAAGAGTACAAAATGATATAGGTCTAGGTTATATAGTAGTAATATTAATTTCAAATGACAACAAGCTAAACTACACAACAGAGATAAAATTATAACAAGTAGTAGTTGCATTTGCAGATGATATAACATGGATAACAAATAATAAAAAAAAATAAAGTGAACATTACAAATTGTTGAAGATTTTTTTAAACTAAATAACATTCTGATAAATGAAAAGAAATCAAAACTTATTATAATAAACCCAAGTGAACTAAAAGAAAATAAAAAGATTAGACTAAGTAATGAATAGATTTTTGTGAAAAAAAAAACCAAAATAACAAAATTTTTAGAAATTTGGCTTAATAATAAACTTAACAAAGGCCAAGTAAAAACAAGAACAAAGAATTAGTGCATTTTACAGCAAGGTTACTTAATACTAAAGAGATAACAGATGCTCAGATATCATATAAAAACAATATATGTATAGTGCCAAAGTTGGTATATATGCTTCAAGTATCAAGACTTTCAAAAAAAACAATAGATACTATGCAAAGGCCTATAATAGAAATAGCTAAATACAAGTTAGAATTGTAAGAACAATAAGCAATAGCATAACTATTCATAGAAATCTAGACAACTGCAATGTGTTATAAGATTAATTGCTAATTAAACAAATCACAAATCTACATGTATGAATTAATTTAGCAGGTTTTGAAGAAAAAATAACAAGAATTAAAATTAATTAGAAGTTGTTGCTATTAGATATAACAAAAACAAACTGGCAGAAAAACTCAATAAGAGTATGCAGCAACTTATAAAAAAACAATTTGGCATATTAGTTAATACTTAGAGCTAAAGAGTTACAAATAACACTTGATTTTAATAATATAAGTATAAAAAAAACAGATAAAAAATTAAGAATTGCAGATGTATTAAAGAGCTAGTTTACATTACAGATAGCCTTAGTACTAAGAAAACTCAATATATCTTCAATAAACCAGCTTATTAATAAAGAAAACAACAGAATGATTTTATAATAATAGCTCAAATTACTAAAAAAAATATTAAGCAAAGGAAAACTAACAAGATAATTTAAAAAAATTGAAGAAATTATACTAGAAGACAAGAGCAGTAAACAACTCAAATCAGAATTTATATTATTAGAAAAAAACAAAGAGTTATTACTACAGATAACTTTAGATAAGTGCTTAAATAATAATAAGAAAAAAGAGTAGATTATACTAAAGTCACTTAGAAGAAAAAAAGAAGAAAATCTAATAGTTAGAAAAATAGTTGTGAATATATCTAAAAAGGTGCTTTCAAAGCATTAAAAAACAAAATTACAGAAAAACAAAATAAGTCAGTTTTGGAAAAATATAATAATTGCAACTTAGATCAAATTAGAAAACAGAAAAGTTGTAAAAGATGAAATAATAAAAAAGATATCTAAGACTCTTTGTCAAGACTTATTAGTAAGAAAGAATTGCCCAAACTCAAAGTAGTGCAAGAAATGATAAGTGAATTGAAATACAATTAGTTAATCAAACCAAGCAAACATAAAAGCATAGTTAAAGAAATAGTATATAAATATTTAGACATAAAGCTTATAAAAAAACAATAACTTAGGCAAGTGCTTAAAAAAGAGCTAGTTTATAAAAGCAAAAAAACAAACTAGAAAACAATAAGAAGCTAATTTTTTATACAGATGGATCATTCAAGAAAGCATTAACAGAAAATCTAATAAAGAGTAATTATATAAAAGTAGAATAGATGTAAGTAAATAGTAAAGAAGAAAAAGTAATTAATAAAGCTACAATAAGCATATGAAACTGGCCTTCATCAATAAAATCAGAGTTGCTTGTGATTTGGTATATGCTTCTAATAATATCAAGAAAGAAAAAGTCAAGATTTATACTAACAATAGCAGGTCTTAATAGAGGAAAAAAGTTAAAGTCAAGTAAGTATTAAATTAAAGAAAAGAACTATAATCTTAAGAGAAGTATACTAGAGTTACTTAGTTTAAAAACATTAAAATTAGACTTGGTTAAAATAAAAGATCATAGTTGTAACAAATAGAATAATAGAGCAGATAAATTAGCAAAAAAAAAGAGTAAAATAGATAATTTTGATAGAACAATAGAAGTACTACCTTTAAATTTAAATGTTTCACTCTGCTAAGAGAATTTAGTAACCAAAAGCCTAACAAAAAAGTTTATCAAAAATGTACTAAACCTAAAATTAAAGCAGAATAGAGATTTATATTATCAATTCAAAAAACAGAACCAAATTTAGAAAAAGAATACAATTAGTCAACACTGTGGCAAAATATTAAAGATCAAAGTAAAATAAAATATACAAATATGAAGAAAAACAGAAAATTAGCAATATTAATTAAATGCATAAACAAAAAGCTACTTGTACTTAAGACCTTAGTACAAAGACAACCAGATTTATATAAAAATACAATTTGTATACTATGTAATAAAGACTACAAAGAGGATCAAGACTATCTAGCAACATTCAAAAAGCATGAAAAGAGATAAGATAGTACAGAAAATATAGCAATCAATTTGGCCTAAACAGTATTTGCAAAAAAAATCTATAAAAAAACAAGTAAAGAAGAACTTAAAAAGCTTTTATTAAGAACTTTAAAAGAAGAAAAATTAGCAAGCTAATTTAAAATTATCAAAAAGCTAGTATAAGAAAAAGCCAAGAAGATGGTACAAGATATCACACAATCTTTAAAAAAACCAAGAATTTTATAACAGTGTTTACAAATATAGCATAAAATAGGTTTTTTGAAAATATATAGAAAAAATGTTGTGTTATCATTGCCAATTAGAAAAAATTAGTAAGAATTAATATCATAATTAAAAAAAAAGAAATAACAAAAAACAAAATCTCTTAAGCAAAGAAATACAGAAAGAAGTAAAAGCTACAAATATAGATGAACAAAATTGAGTCATAAAGAAAAAAAATAAGAATAACAAAGTTCAAATTTAAAAAACATGCCTTGATTCAATTTTTAGTTTTGTAAATAGAAATGTAAAACTCTTTTTTCAGAATCTTACTAGCTAGCTTAGTATAAGTATAAGCCAGAGATAATTCTTTGGCCTATACAACAGACCACTTCTAGGTACTTACAAAGTAGTCAGAAGATGTTAAACCAAAATTTAAGCCAACTTTGTATAATATATATACAAGAATCTTAATAAAAGTGATTGACAAGGCTGCCCAAGTTAAAAAAAAAATAACTAAGAATTATAAAATAATAATACTTTATTCTATAACATTTCCATCTCTTTTAAAAATTTACTTCATAAATTCTACATTCTAACTGATTTAAGAAGTTAGATATACTTATTATTTAGCAACTTGATAATATGTATTGTAATCACATATTTCAACTATAAGATTATTTCTTTTGATCATAATTTGAGAACTTTGTATATTTTAAAAACATCTTTTTAAGTATTTTTTGCTCTTCTTGTTATTTGAGCATTCTAGATAAGATCTTTAATCTTAGAAAGATCATTGAACTTAGAGATTATTTGTTTCAAATAGTAGTAAGCTTCAATTTTCTTGTTAAGACTATATCAAGTATATTCAGAAGTAGATAAGAACTTTAAGATTTAATTAACTTGTTCTTTTCATGTTTCTTTGGAAAAAAGATTGATTATACTTCAAGTTGTTAACACTAGTGTCTAGTTCAAATTATTAATTATTTGAGTTAGATGGTTAGTATTATTACTTTTTAACTTAGTAGTTACTTTATTAAATAAAGCTTTGATTAGAGAAGGTTGTATTTTTTCTAGTTGTAGAAATTCATTGATATTAAATTCTATAGGAGCTTCAATTATAAGATTTAAGTTAATAACTTTTTTTGGTTTTTTATTACTTCAAAGAATAATATTTTGAGATGATATATCTAAATAATTTTGAGATGCAGGGTCTTGTTTTCAGATTTAAAGAAAATTGTTTAAAGCAATTACTGTTTCTAGTTGTAGTTTTAAGAATTCTATTTTTAGAAATATTTGTATAATTTAAGAGTATTATATAAATTTTCAAGCATTACAATTTTTAAATAAAATATAATATTAAAAAATTTGTGTAATATTATTGTCTTTTTCTCTGGTTTTAGAAATTTCTTTCAGAAATTCTAGTTATTTAATAAGAACAAAAGGTTCTTATTGTTTTTTATAATTTTAGCAAGATGTCACTATTATAGTACTTTTGCAATATTTTTTCTTTGTTGTTACAAAGTTTATAGGCATTATTATTTAATTTTTCTTAAATAATAAAGGGTCCAGTTCTTTTATCTTCAAATTTAGCTAATCAAAAATGTTTTATATCTTTTCTAATTATTTATATTTTGTCACTTATTTCAAATATTTCATAATGAATTTTGGCATCAAGATATTTTTTCTGTTTCTGTTACAATTTATTAATCTTTTCTCTTGCATTATTCTGCAATTTAAATAGCTTGTTAATAAGCTCAAATGCTCAGTGCAATATGCTATCTTATAAGTTGTATTCTGTTTCTTAATAAAGTTTAACAGATAGTAAAACTTCAATTGAAAGAACAGCTTATCATCTGTATACAAGCTAAAAAAAGTATATTCAGTTGTAGTATACTTCTTTGTTTAATAAGCAAGCAGTATAATATGTATATATAAGTCCTAGTTATTATCTTCTTTAACTTTAGCAAGTAATTTACATAAGATCTAATTAAAATGTTCAACTATTCTATTTGTCTATAGGTAGTATAATAAAGAAAACTTATATTTGATAAAAAACTTTTTATATAAAATGTAAACAGTTTTATTAATTAAATTTTATTTTTGATCAGAGAAAATAATTTTTGGTATTTTATATTAATAAATAATTTTTTTAAAAACAAACTGAGCTAAGGTATTTGCTTTGGCATCAGATATCATATGGGCTTCTGGCCATTTTGTTAAATAGTCAGTAGCAATAATAATATATTAATTATTTTGTTTGGTAATTAGTAAGAGTTCTACTAAGTTAATTTCAATTTATTTGAAGACTCATTCTATTTGAATAGAATAAAGAGGTTCAGTTCATTTGCCTTTTAATCTTTTTTGACATTCTTTATATGTTTTAATATATTCTTGTACATCTTGATACATTTGGTCTTAATAATATTGTTCAGTTATTTTATAATACATAGCATCTGTTTTTAAGTATTCTGTGATAGAATGCTTATGCATTATATACAGAACAGGTTCTACTTTATTCCATTTGATAACATGAAGAGAATACTAAGAGTTCTTTTTGTTTTTCTTGTCTAATAGTTTATTCTTAGTAATAAAATGTTTAGCACAATGTTGTATTTGTTTAATCTGTTTTTAGGATAAAGAGTTAGATAAGTTGTTTGATTTTATATAATTATATAAATTATAATAGAGATTTAAATTTATAAAAAAGGGTGTGGTGACCTAGTGAAGTGGTCAGGTTGTCAACCCTCCAAGTGGTAGATTGAGTGTTCAAATCCCATCAATGGCGAAAATTTGGATAATCACCTATGTAATATTCGTATTACGGCAACTGTTACTAACGATTGGGTTAGGATACCT
>CAJVQA010007705.1:0-13585 GCA_910591915.1 Cetraspora pellucida | reverse complement strand
GACCCAGGATTTTATTGATAGTATATTTGGCTAATAGTTGCATTACAACCACAGGGGGCAACCATGGGAAGAGTGTATAACTAACCACTCGTACAACTTTAGTCATTGTATAATTTAAGTAGTCTGTCTGAAGGTTCTACACTAGCTGCCATACCTGGAACCCACTTGTAGGTTCTTTATTTAACCACTCTGTTTCCATATCCACCCACCTACCTCTGCCTACCAATGACCTTGGCCGATGCCGGTGAAAATATGCCATGGCCACTAAGTCTTTAAAGCAGTTTCTTTAAACTTTTGACTTTGTACTAAACCTTCCAGAATCTTCTGTATCCCATTCTTATAGCTGACCTAGTATCACTATGGCTGAAACCAACACTAGTGGTCAGGGCGTACTATTAAATCACTTTTGCCATTGTAGAGTTTACCCCAACCCCAGTACTGACTTCACAACATATTCTTGCTACTTTGGTATTTAATTCAAGTTCTACTAAGCTGCCATTCCAAATAGCCCAGAAAGGTAAGGCGAGACCATATCTCTGGTTTACATATTTGCCAGCATGTACCCTTTTCCTCTGGAACTCAGAAATTCTGATGGCCTGGTTGGTTCATCCGGTCCCTCCCCAAGGACCAGCACATTTGCCCAGTTTCACAAGTTCTAGCTTCATTTCACAAGTCTAGTCTTTACAGTAGCACTGTCAAAAGTTCGGGTTATATCTCTACTTGGGTCTTCCAAGTGGGCTTCCATCTCCTTCTATTGGTTCTTATGATTTACACGACCACGAGGACTTATTGTAAGTTTGCACTGCCTGGTACCAGTTTGCATTCCTTTGTGTAACTACAGACCTTGTCCCAAAGGACAATATCATGTGGCTATTACACAAATGCTATGTGACCTGCCAGTCATGCTGGTGTGACACAGGTTACAGGTATCTTATCCCAACCAATTGCAAGAGACAGTTAACTGTAACACAGGGAGGATTTTCAAATTTTCAGTCGACACTAGGATTTGAACTCTGAACCTGCCACTTGGGGGTTGACAACCTGACCACTTTACTAGGTCGCCACACCCCCTATTTGTTTAGATTGTTTGTTATCCAAAATAAACCAACAATCTAAAAATTTAAAAAGTATTTTAGAAGAGTAAAGAGGAAGAAGATAGTTATTATAAAAGATAATTGTATAGTGAGATAAGGGATTATTGATAACCAAAATAAATTTTGAGGAATTAACTTGAATATTGGCTATAGCATAGAAAGATTCAGCTATAGATAATATATATAATAGTTAAGATTGTAATAAAGCAATCCAAAGAGTATTATTCATATAAGCCAAGATAGTGCATTGTTTTTGCAATAATTTGGATGTTTAAAGTTTAAGGTTAGTGGTTTAAGATAATTGTAATTTGTAATTAGGAGTGTTTGAGTATATATAGAAGATAAGTGGATTATAGTAAATATGTCATAACAATGGAGTAATAGTTTTATCTTAGTTAAACCATTGTAAACTGAGTAGAATAAAGTTAAATCAAGATTAGTTATAACTTGGTTGTGATGATCAGTAAGAAGATTAAAGAGAATGTTAATAGTAGATAAAGAAAGTAAGAGGTAAGAGAATGCATGTTTAAAGAGAATAAAGTTGACAGAATCATAAACTTTATTCATATCTTGTGAAAATAACCAAATGTCTTTATGATTTCAAGAAGTATCTTTAATAAGATTGTTAAGAATATGAATAGAAATTGAGGTACTGTTGTTGGAGAGGGCAATATAATTAAAAGGTGAGAGGATGGGATGGGTTAAAAACATAGAGCTAAGTTGATTAATAAGAATTTTAGTATAAAGCTTGCAGATATGTTCAACAAGACTAATAGGCCAAATAAGGTTAAGGTCATCATTAAAAGTATTTCATTTAAAGATAGGATAAATACAACTATGTTTTTATTGCTTGAGAATTCTGTTTTCAAGAAGACAACAGTTAAAAAGAGCAATAATAGCAGAAGTGCATTGTAGACTAATATGTTTAAGCATTTTATAACTGATGCCTATAGGACTACAAACTTTGTTATTAGATAGTTAAGAAAGAGTTTTGAAAAATTCATTATTAGTAATAGGGGAATTGAGAGAATGATAGCAGGTTGAATTGATATAAGAGAGAAGGAAAAAGTACTGTTATCAGAAATTATTAAAGAGAGTTTGATTGATAGATCTGTGTGCAGTTTAGTCTTGAAAATGTAATCAAACATGTTGTTTAATGATTAGTAGATAAGTAATAAGCTCTTGAGAAAGTTTTATATTAGTGAAGTAAACAGGTTGGTAATAACAATTAAGAATGCTATTGATAGTCTAAGTAGTATATGTTGTAAGGTTAACACATCTTTTGTCAATAGCTTGGTTGATTTGTTGTTGAAATAAAAGAGAATTTTCAAAATGATGAGCATAAAATAGTTGTTTTCGGATTGAGTGAGCATTCTGAAACCAAGTTTAAATAAATGTTGAATTAGTAGAAGTAAGTAATTGAAGGTTACATTGTAACTGTTTGTTAATTTAGAAGATGTTTTAATTAATGTAAGAGGTATTGGAATGTTAAGTAAGTTTTTTAACAAGTTTAATAATGTGATCAAGTTTTTTAAAAGATATGTATAATAGAATACTGTAAAATGAGTATTGATAATTGTAGCTGTATTTATGAGAAACTTTATTAAGAATAGTATGAGTAGCAATATAAATAATGAAGTATTGGATTTTGTGCCAAGTAGTTTCAATACTTTCATAAGTTTCATTGTTAGTAGGAGTTTTGTGTAATAGGAGTTGTTGAAATAAGGTATCTGCAAAGGATTCTCAGTTCTCTGTAAACATGACTTTGTAGTTAAAAATATAATAATTAATGCTAGTGTGTTTATATAAGGGTTTGTTATAAGTATATGGAAAGTTCAGATAAAAAAGAAAATTAGATGGTCACTAGAGGTAAAAGTTTAATTATTATTAAGACTGTAGAAAAGAAGAAATTGTATATTGAATTGGTCAGTTCAGATGTAGTCAATATAACTACTGCTAATGTTGTTAGACTAGGTAGAATGTTTGTTGTTAAAATGAGCTCCAATATTATACATATCAGAATTATTAAGAAAGTTGATAAGTTTATATTTAGAAGAGAAGCTATGAGTGTTGTTCTGTATATTAAAGTCACCAAGGATAATAGAATAGATATGAAATTGAGAAGCTTGTTGAATTTAGTTAATTATTTTGTTTTGGGTTTAGTTGCAAATAGAAGTATTAGTTAATGACAGATATACTGAAATGATGCAAAGTTTAATATTATTTTGAAAGAAAATATCAAGTGCTATAGCATTTCTAAGATGGGTATAAATATTGTGAATATAAGGTTTAAGATGATTGTGAATCATAATAGCAGTGCCTTCCATAGAGATAGAGGAGTTAGACCAGTAGTAAATAAAAAAATTATTATTGCAGAAAAAGAGGTTAGATTTGTCAGAAATTTTTGTTTCTGTGATGCTTGCAATAGATATATTATAATTAAAACAATAATCCTGTCATGCTTCTTTCTTAGTAAGATCATTAAAACCTCTAACATTGTGTGTAGTAATAGTTAGGTTGAGATAATGAAGAGTTGGATTTGATAAAAATAATGAAGAGTTACAATTAAAAATTGAAGAATAGTTGTCAAAAAATAAATCAGATAGAATAAAAGTAGCATTAAAGAAATTAGATCTAAGAGGAAGATTATAGAATATAGGAAGAAGATATGAAGTAATTACAATATGATCTGGTAAAAGAATGTCATTATGAAGATATATATAGGTTTTATTATAAGATGAGTTAACAAAAAATATAATACAGGATACTGTTTTGTTGTTATTATATTTATTAATATGTTGAATTAAAGTTTAAATGGTCTGATCATAAGAGAAAAGTAGTAGATTATAATAAAGAAGAAATTTGTTGAAGCATATATGAAGATCATAGGAAATTAAAGATGTTGTAAATGATCTTTCAAAATTGTCTTCTACAGGATCGATCACCATATGCTTGGCTCTCACAGCTGTGCAAGGTACTATAGTCTACCTGTATATTGGGTCTAATTATCATTATCCTAGTCTTTCATATAAATAAACTTATTCACTTGTCTATTTGTTTTATTCTTCTTATTAACTACAATAGTTATATCTTTTAATAAAATAGTGGTTGCTTCAATGTTGGTTATAAAAGACAAAAAACTTAAAAAAAAGATTGTAAAAATAGAGAGTCAAGAATAGAGACTAGTTGGAAGTCAAGATTGAATTTTTTTGATAAAATTTTTCAGCTATTAGATAAGCAGTATTATTAAAATATTTAACAATTTGTAAATAGATTGGTTTTTGGTTTTTTATAATATCAAAATATATAATAATTTGAGTAAGAAATTTGGTATTGATAATGTTTTTTGTTAAGAAATTAATAGCCTCTTCCTTGGACAGAAACTGTATATTATGGTTTTTAGCAATAGTTTGGTAGTAAAGTGAGAGATAGTAGTAGAAATAATAATTATGATATTTTGGATTTGTTTTAACTTTGTTTTGTTCACAAACAAAGTTTTCAGCTTGATTAGCTAGTTTGTTCAGAACTTGGTAGAAATAGGTTGATTAAGTGAGATACCATGTTCTTTGTTTTTATGAATTAGTGTAGCATTAAGAGTTGAATAAATCCATGCTTCATTATCCTAGAATGGGAATAATAAGTGGAATTTGGTTGGGATGTCATTGAAAAGTTTGGCACTATAATGAAATTTTTTGTTATCAAGGTATTGGCATTCTTTGTTGTTACAAGTGAGGCAATGAAAGTTAGCAACATGAGATGCTTCTTCATATTACTTATAAAGTGAGTTAGGTTTTTTAAAGATATAGGTTTCAGGAAGATGTTTGGAGAATTGAAGGATAAAATATTGACAAAATTGAATTCTTAGAGAGGTGCAAACTTTTTCTTTATCAAATTGGAAGAGAATTGTTTACTGTAAAGAAGATAGTAAATTTTAAACTAGAAATTGAAGTGGTCAAAAGAGTTTTTTAGTGAAGAAATACAAAAGCATTTAAGAAAGTAAGTTTTAGGAATATTAAAGAAGAGTTTAATGTTAAATCTTGTATCAGATTGAATTGTAAAATATTTTTGTTTTAGATCTGTAGTTTGAGTAAATGATTCAATTTGAATCTTTTGAATCTGAGCTTTAAGTCCTTAGTGAATTTTTTGAAATCAATTAATTGGTAGTTGTTGGATAAGAAAAGATATAAGCATATAAGATTAAGATAGATTTGAAGACAATTATAAGCTGTATATAGAGAAATAGTAACTGGTAAAGCAAAAATTTCAAGATAATTAAGTTTAATAAAAGAATAGTTGTAAATTTAAGAATAAGGTTTTTTTAAGATAGATTCAAGAAGATCAAAAGAAATAGTAGTGCTATTGTTAATATTAGAATTGCTGTTGTAGATAAGGTCAGTTAAGAATTCAGGACATTGTCTAGCCATAATATGGATAATATAATAAAATGATGCTTTGAGTACTAATTGTGTAGCAGTAGCTAGCTTAATTTCCTTGCTAGAATAGAAATCATAAAGAAATTTTATAAGAAAAGTGAAAAGTTGAAGAGAAAATAAGATTTGCAGTTTTTTATTAGGTTGCATTTCTTCAGTAATAGAAAAATTTGCAACCCAGTTATATATAGAGTTAGATTTTGGTTTGAGAACATTAGAATATAATTGAGAAGAAGGTTTGTTAGGAATGTTTTCAGATTGGTTAGTGTTACTGGTCTTATTAAGATTTAGATTAGAAGTGTCAAAAGTGTTAGTAATAGAGGGTTGGTTAGAGTTAAGATTAGTATTAGTAGTTGTAGAAAAAAAAGAATCAATAAGATCAGATGAAGTTGAGATTTGGTGAGAAGAAGTAGTAAGAGAATTGGTAATTAAGAGGATTTGTATAAGATGTTTTGGAAGATTTGTGTAAGATTTTTCTTGGTTTTAGATGAACTAGCTTCATATTGAGATGAGATAGTCATACAAGTAAAATGATAGATTTCATTATTTTTAAAAATGTATTTTTCAGTAAAAAAATTGTATTTATTTCTTTTGATACAACCAATTAAAAGAGAGCATTTAGAGCAAGTATGATAATGTATGTCAGGTATAGAAGATAGAGAATATTGTTGATAGAGAAAAAAAGGTTAGTCATAAGTTTTTAAGTTGTTTTGTTAATTTTTTTGGAATTGATATTGATATGAGCAGTTGTAAATTCAGTAGTTTGAGTATAATTGGTATTTGAGATTGAAATGAATTTGGCATAATATTTGTCACAAAGATAAGTAATTACAGAAATAGAAATAGAAGCTTTAAAAAAATAAATAATTTTATTTGATCTAAGATTTTTTGTTAAGCAGCTAAGTTGAACTTTGGAAGAAATTAGATGAGCCTTGTTGTTGTTATTCTTTTCATAGAGAGCAATTCCAAAACTGTTAGAAAAGTTTTGGTAAAAATAATTAAGGTCTGCTGTGTTTGGTTCTTATTGACTTAAGGTAGGTATTGTTGAAAGATAATAAGCTAAATAAAGATTTTAAACTTAGATATATTTTCTAAAGAGAGAATATAGTTGTAAATAATTAAATTTACAAGGGTTGTAAATAGATACAAGAGTTGTAAGTTTAGAGGTGTTACTAAAATAATACAAATATGTAATAAAGGTAGGTAGAGTTACTAATATGACTTGAGTACTGAACACAAGTAAGATTTGCAATACAAATTACTGTATAATATTAATAAAAGCTAAATATGAAAATAAATAATTGTATGAATAGGTTTTTATTAATAGGTTGGTTACAAAATGATGTTGTAAATTAATAAGATGTGAATTAGAAAATAATTATATGGTTATATGAAAACCATATAAGAGGAAAAAGAAACAGAATAGAAACAAAAAGTAAAAAAAAAAAGTTTTGCAGAAGTGTAAATATTAAATTTAGTTGTAGTTTGGTTAATGTTAAGTCAAAAATCTTCATTTAGAACTTGTTTTAACTGGATAAATATACATTTTAACTTTATTTAAGAATATAGAATAGGTTAAGGCAGTAGAAACTGCAAGATGATTAAAATTTATTAACTGGAGACCAAAGGCTGTTAGTACAGTTTTCTTGATAAGTTTAAAGTATAAAAACTTAATATTTATAAGCTATATATAAAATAATAAGCTGAACTTGTTTACTTAAAAGTCCAAGACAGATTGTCTTAGTAAAATAAATAGTTATAAGTATTTTTTGACAATAAATTTTTTAGTTAATTTTTGTGCAATAGATTTGTAGAAAGAGTTTTGTTCATAAATTTATTTTCTAAATAAAAATAAATTATTTTAATATAATTATTTATTTAATTAATAATATTATATTAATATTTATTAAATATTTATAATATGTAATTTTTTATTTGAGTATAGAAGAACATTATAAAAGCTCATATTAATTAAAAACTAATAAGTTCATAAGTATATCTTCTAAGTAAAAAATATATTATTTTAATGTAATTATTTATTTAACTAATAATATTATAATGGTATTAATAAAATATCTATATTATTCAAAATTTCATATTTAGTGTTTATTCAATTATAAAAAAAAGGTATTCAGTATATGTTAAGTTAAGTTAATTATAAAAATATCTTTATTAATTTTTTAATTTTTCAAAATCAAAAAATGAAAAAAAAAAAATTTACTAAAAGTTGAAAGTAGCAAGATGACTAAAAAAAAAAGCATAAAATGAAAAAGAACTTTTTTTTTTTTTAAACTTTGGCAACAATGCCAGTTGGTTTATTAGTTTTAAGTTAATATAGTACAAATTTTATGGTTACATTTTTAGGATCAATTATTACTAGTACTATATACTATCTAATTTTATACTACTAACTTTACCTAGTTACCCATATGGTACCTAAGTGCATATCTGCTGCATGCCTATATGCAGTTATCTTAACAACTATTTGCAATCAGGATACACTATTAAACCACTACACAAACAAGAATATCTACTGAACTTAATATAGTATCCCAAATGTCAGGAGTACTGTCTTCTGTAAATCATACCTATATGTTCCACTTATATGTTTTATTTGGTCTTGTTTTTCTGCCTCTTAATCTAACTATATTAGTATTATCTTGTTCCTTATATTTTTCACATTTTTGTTACTGTACCACTCTCAAATTGGTTCTATTCAGATATATATAATCCTTATGATCTTTTTATCTTTGGTATACCTGTTATTGATTTCTCTAAGGTGTTCTGACAATGGTTCAGAATCTGCAAAGAACCTGTATATTAAGCCAGATCTGCTGCCACTATTGTTCTTTTTGACCAATTCATATCTTAAGCTAGGTCTGCTGCCACTGTTCTTGCAGATGCCTCAGGTCTTAATATTATACAATAACTTGATGCTTATTTAATCTCCAACATGGTGCTCCCTTCTATAGTGAGAACTGAGACTTATTGTGCTTATAAACAGAACAATTTTGGTTATATCTAGAAAGTTCTTCTGACTCTAGTAATACTATAATACTATATATTGCAAGCTTCTAGCTTATTCGATAATACTTGCAGAACAATTCTGATTATGCTTCAGAAAGTTACAATGACCTCAGTGATACCATACTACCTTGTAGATCTTATCTTATATTGGTTGGTTGATTCCAGTCTTGTTTGTTATAGACTTCTATATAGGTATGATCAAGAACCTAATTTGGTCTTTTATATTGTACAAGAAAGTTATATGCCAACCTTCAAGATTTTTTTCTTCTATAATTAGATTATTCAGCTGTGCCAAAGGTGCTTCCAATTTTTGGTTAGACCAATTTTTTATTATAGTCTGTACTCATGTTTACCACTTTATTTATCATTTTAGTCTTAGTTATTTTTAGAATACTCTTCCAATCAAATTCTCTTCTTGAATCCTAATTAAGACTTATTTGCAAAATCTGTTGATTATCCTTTCAAGCAAGTACCCCACAAGTTGGATGCAAAAATGTTGGTACTGTCTATATTAGGAGGTATAATGATGTTGATGCTGCCCTAGTCTAAAGGACTTACATGTACAATCTTTCTATAACTATAACCTTTTGTAATAACTATTTATTATGCATAGTGCTTGCATTTCATGATTGGGTCTCTTTTTATAAATTTCTATTTCCATCATTGTACTACACTTGAACTTAACCACAGGGCTTTGCATTCAATTACAGGCTAAAAAAGAAATATAAGAATTATTACATACTGATAATAAGTCAATATAGTAGTAATAAATTATTAACTTATTTTAGTAACAACAGAATATATTATGAAAGCAGTTCAAGCAGCACTTAATGCTTTTAAAAATAAAAAGAAGGATAAGAAAAGAAATTCTTCTTCTTTAGGTTCTAGTAGTATAAGCACTATTAGTATGATAGCAAAAAGAGACAAGTTAGTAGTATGGGTAGCAAAGATTCAAGAAGAAGTAGTAAAAGTTTATACTTTAGCAATAGTAGTTCTAAAAATAGTCAACTTTCTAAACAACTAACAAAGAAACACATAGTCTATTTACATGTAATATATTTTATTATTAATTAGTTTGGATCTATTATCATAACAAATTTCTAGATAATAAAGATATCAGTAAGATATTAGTTAATTTTAAATATAAAATAGATAACAGATTCAAGCTCTAAAAAAACTCTTTCTGCAAATCCATTGTATAATAATTAACTAAAAAAACCATCCATCTAAAAATGTTCATAACTTTTAATTTTATTAAGATAACCTGTTCTGATGTCTTAAATAAACTTATTCAGCTTAGTGATATATATATACTCTAAAAATATTATAGATGTAACTCTTAAACTCATAGAGAAAACTGTACTAATGGCCTTTGGCTCTCAATTTTAAAAAATTAACTCTCTTGCAGTTTCTACTGCAATAACTTGTCTTATACCTTTAATTAAAGTTGTAGTGCACACTTGTCTGATCAAAACAAACTCTAAAAGAAGAATTTTGACTCAATATTGACAGAACTATAGCTAAACTCATCTTTTATTCTTTTGTAAAACTTTTTTTTCTACCTTTTGTCCTTATACTATCCTCTTTTTCTCTTACACAGATTTCATGTAACCATACTATCATTTTCCAATATATACTTTATTAATTTACACCAGAATTTTGTAATCCATCTATTAATAGAAATTCATTGAACACAATTAGCTATTTCCATATTTGGTTCTTATCAATTTTATACAACAATTTGTATTGCAAACTTTAATTGTACCAGTACCTGAGTCATATTTGTGATCCTAATTATTCTAGTCACATACCAGTGTTACTTCTGTAATATTTCAATTATACAACCCTTGTTCTCATCTATTACCCTTATAAAATCAACTACTCAACTATTAGAAATCTTTCTAAGTTTCTAATATAATACTCATCTAATTTATAACAAATTTAAAAAATGCCTACATTAAGTAACCAAGAACCTGATACTGCAGACTTTGATTTCTTCTATCAAAACTTCTCTAACAGTTTTGGAATTGCCTTTTATGAAGAAAAGAATGGCAACAATGCTCATCCAATTTCTCCTAAAGTCATACCAACTTCTTATCTAATTAAAAATCTTAGAAATAACAAAATTACCCACTTTTTTTAAGCTCCCACTTCCACTTCTGTAATTACTTGTCTCTGTGGCAAATATCACACCAAATTTATCTCAACTTCTAATACCAACTATTCTCAAGCTACTGAATTTACTACAGTTTATGTTAACAGTAATACAAAAAAAAATCTTAACAAACCAGCTCAACAACTCCTAACTAATCACTTCTCTTCAATCGACAATATTCCTCTATCTCTTACTCCTGATATACATTACTATACTTGTCTCAAATGTTCTCTTCCTATTGGTTGTATCAAGAGAAATGCTGGCACTATTCTAATAAAAAATATGTCACTAAAAACAATGAAGTCTACCATCTTAACTGCATGACTGCCTCATCTCAACATGAAGCTAGCTTATCTCAAACTAAAAAAAATCCCATTTAAATCTTTCAAAACATCCTACATAAATCTTCTCAAACCACCAATTCCTTTACTACCTCTTCCTACCAAATCTTAACTTTTTCTGATCTTATTGACTCTTTCTTTACCACAACTACTAATACTAATCCCATCTTTAACCAACCCCCTACTACTAACATTTTTGATAATGCTAACTTAAATCTTAGTAATTCTAATAATACTAACCCATCTAACAGTACTACTAACAAACCTTTTTCCCAAACCTATTCTAGTGTTGCCAAACCAAAAGCTAACCCTATATATGACTAACTTACAAATTTTTCAATTACTGAAGAAATGCAACCTAACAAAAAATTACAAACTACCTTTTCTCTCCAACTTTTTATTTTTCTTAAAAAATTTCCTTATGACTTTTATCTTGGTAAAGAAATCAAGTCTGCTACCACTACTCAACCTGCACTAAAGGCCTTATTCTACTACATTATCTGTATCATGGCTGGGCAACAGCCAGAATTCTTAACTGATCTTATCTATAGTAGCAATCCTAATATTGACAAAAGTGCTACTATTCATTTTGACCTACTTGAATCCACTTTAAAAAATTTACTTCTTAAATTTACAACTGTTTTTTTCACAAAACTTAACTACCTCAAAATTTTTGCCTCACCAGTTACAATCCCTTCATATACTGCTCACAACTGTCTCCAATTCTGCCTCAATCTTGCACAACTTCATTTCTTTTTATCCAATAACTACTAATCAATTGACTATCAAAAGTTTGCTGAAGACCTAAAACTCAGATCTAAAAGATTTAAAATTAAATCTTTTACTCAAACTACTGATCTTAATCAAAAATATCTTATTATTCAGTCAGATACTAGATTTAATATCAAGCTTTTCTTCAATATTTCTAAGACATTATTCCTTAAAAGATTCTGTATTCTCTCTCTCAAAAACTCACTTGATCATTTTAACTCTTGGTTTGAAACTTACTTTCCTTCTTACAGTTGACAATTCTCTTCTAGTATTGACAAAGAAAAAGTTCATACATCTCTCAGAATTCAATTTCACCAACACTTTATCTTACAACTCTCCAAAAACTTCTCTGAATCTTATATTTTCAAAAAACCTAACTCTCTTCATAAATGATGTGAAGAAGTATCCCGTGTTGCTAATTTTCACTGTCTCATTTGTGACAACAAATTATGCTCATACCTTGATGATAAAAAATTCCATAATAGCACCAAACTTTTTAATAATATATTAAGCAAATTTCGCTTAACATTTCCTCTCCAAGATGATGAAACATGGATCCATTCAACCTTTAACACTTCATTATTTCATAAAAACAAAGAACATGCTGACTCACTTGACCTACCCATTCCTACCAAAGCCCTCGACAAACTAGCAAACCAAGCTAAAAATTTTGTTTGTAAACAAAACAAAATTAAAACAAATCCTAAACATCACAACTATTACTTTTACTGCTATCTTTCTTTTTATTATCAAACTGCTGCAGAAAATCACAATATACAATCTCTTTCCAAAGAGAAGGCAATCAATCTACTAACCAAAAACATTATTGATACTAAATTCCTCACCCAAATTATTACCTACTTTGATGTTGTCAAAAACCAAAAATTAAATTATCTACAAATTGTTAAATACTTCAATGATACTGCTTATCTAGCAGCTAAGAAATTCTTAGTAAAAAAATTCAACCTGGACTTTCAACCAGTTTCCATCCTTGACTCACTTTTTTTACAATCTCCTTTTTAAGTTCCTTGTCTTCTACAACATATATTGAAGCAGCCACCACCTTATTAAAAGATATAACCATTGTAGTTAATAAGGAGAATGATATAATTAGGCAAATAAACAAGCCTATTTATATAAAAGACTAGGATAATGACAGTCAGACCCAATGTACAGGGCAGACTATGATACCTTGCACAGCTGTGAGAGCTGAGTATACAGTGATTGACCCTGTAGAAGACAATTTTAAAAGATCATTTACAACATCTTTAATCTTCTATGATCTTCATACATGCTTTAACAAATTCCTTTTTTATTATTATTTACCACTTTTTCCTCATGATCAAACTATTCAAACCCTAATTTAACATATTGACAAATATAACAACAACAAAACTGTATCTAGTATTACATTTCCTGTTAATTCATCTTATAATGAAACCCACATATATCTTCCTAATGATACTCTTTTATCAGATCATACTGTTATAGTCTCATATCTTCTTCCTATATTTTATAATCTTCCTCTCAGATCTAACTTCTTCAATTCTACTTCTATCCTATCTGACTTATTTTTTGATAACTATTCTTTAACCCCTAACTGTAATTCTTTCTTATCTTTATCTAACCCAACTTCACATCATCTTAACTTAACTATTGCTACACATAATGTTAGAGGCTTCAATAAACTTACTAAAAGAGTGGCATGGCAAGACTACTGCCTTAACCACAACATATTGATTGCAAGCATTACAGAAACTAAAATCT